>VZQC01008058.1:2091394-2162182 GCA_009823505.1 Rhizomys pruinosus | reverse complement strand
TGACAAATAAATGTAAAAATATTTTTCAAAGAACTGACCAAAGTTGTAAACTTCTGTATCAAAAAGTTAAAAAACGGACGGAGAAAAGGATGCAGAGACTTCCGCGACTTATTGCGATTATGGTCAGGAGTTGCAGTATAGCTAATTCTTGTTGTGCAGATGTGTCCTGGGTTTATGGGTTCAATGTCGGTTCCTAGTCTGGTGTTGAAAATCAGGGTCTAATAGATTTGATTTAAGGAACCATTGTATGACATGTACGAAGAAGCTCAATAAAAATAAGAAAAAAAGGAGTAAGAACTGAATAGAGATCTTCACAGTGAGAAGTAAGATAGCTGAGAAACATCTTAAAAAGTGTTCAACATTGTTGCCTTTCATCCAGCATTTGGGAGGCAGAGGCAGGTGGATCTCTGTGAGCTCAAGGCATCTACACAGTGAGTTCCGGACAGCTGGGGCAGGGGACCTCTGTCTCAAAAAGACAAAAAAAAAAGTGTTCAACCATTGTTAATAGAATTAAGGAAATGCAATTAAACACCAACTTTAATGATATCATCTCACTCCAATAAGACTGGCTAAGATCAAGAAAAATACACCGAGAGATGAGAAAGTTGTGGGAAAGGTGAACTCTCATTCCGCTGTTGGTGGGTAATGTAAACTTGTTTAACCATGCCTCTATTCCTCCCTTTTGGAATGGGAATGTGTATTTGGTTCCACTGTACATTGGGAATATGTAATTTGTCTTTTGATTTTACAGGAGCTTACAGTTTAAGAGATTGGCCTGAGTCTCAGAAGAGACTTTGGACTGTGGACTTTTGAATGGCATTGAAACTGGTAAAGACTATGGGGACTTTTAAGGTTGAACTAAATGCATTTTGCATTTTATATGGTCAGGAACCTATGGGGGCCAGGGAGTGGAATGTGGTGGTTTGGATGAGTCTCCCCCATAAGCTCTAGGTATTCAGACATTTGTCTCCAGTTGGTGATGCTGTTTTGGAGGTCTTGGAGGGTGTGGCCGTGCTAGAGGAAGTGTGTCACTGGGGGCAGGCTTAGTGACTTTTAACAAGCCTCGTGGTCTGCAGTTGCTCTCTCTCTGTTTCCTGTGCTCTCTGTGAGATGTGACCCTCGGTTTGCTGCTTCAGATCCAGCCACCACGCCTCCCATAACAATGGACTCTAATTCCCTGGAACCGCCAATTGTAAGCTCAAATAAACTCTTCCTTTTATAAGTTCCTTGGTCATGGTGCTTTATCACAGCAACAAAAAACTGACTAATACAAGGGGCATTTAGGTTGGTTCCAGCTCTTTGCTATTGTGAAAAGAGCTGCAATAAACATAGATGTGCATGTATCTTTGCAGTAGGATGAGTTTTGTGGGTATATACCCAGGAGTGGTGTGACTGGGTCAGGTGGTAGGCTCATTATGAGTCTTTTAAGGGTTATCCACACTGCTTTCCACAGTGGTTGTACAAGTTTACATTCCCACCAGCAGTGGATGAGTGTTCCCCTTTCCCCACAACCTCTCTAGCATTTGGTGTCTTTTGTTTTCTTGATCTTAGCCGGTCGTATTGGAGTGAGATGATATCTGAGAGTGGTTTTAATTTGCATCTCCTTAATTATTAATGGTGTTGGACACTTTTTAAGATGTTTCTCAGCCATCTTTACTTCCTCATTGGTGAAATCTGTGTTCAGCTCTTTACTCCATCTTTTGAGTGACTCATTTGTTTTCTTACTTTGCTTTTTGAGTAGTTTATATATTCTGGATGTTAATGCTCTGTCAGATGTATCACTGGTGAAGGTTTCCTCCCACTCTGTGGGTTTTCTCTTCACTTCCATGATTGTTTCTTTTGCTGTGCAGAAGCTTTTGAGTTTGATGAGGTCCCATTTGTTGACTGTTGACCTTATTTCTTGTGCAGCTGCTGTCTGATTTAGAAAGTCTTTTCCTGGGAGCAAGCCAGTAAGCAGTATTCCTCCATGGCCTGTGCTTCAGCTCCTGCCTCCAGGTTCCTGCCCTGAGTTCCTATGGTAGGCTCCCTCAGTGATGAACCGTGACCCAGGAGATGTGAGCCAAATAAAACCTTTCCTCCCTAAGTTGGTTTTGGTCAGAGTATTGAAAGGAAACTAGAACAGAAATTGGTACCAGAGAGTTGGCTATTGCTGTGACAGACCTGAGGTGTTTGGGGGATGATTGTGGAAGCATTTGGAACTTTGGGCTGAAAAAGCCATTGAGCACTTAGAGTTTGTTGCTGTGGAACTTGGAACAGTTATGTTGAAAGAGCTGTAGGTGATGGAGGGCTGGCTTGTGACGCTTCAAAGGGAAGCAGAGACCATCAGGGCTGTTTGTATGATATTTTTGAATTGAGAATCTGTTGGTTTTGATCGGCTGAGACTGAAGAATCAGCTGTAAGTTACAAAAGAACAGAAACTGAAGTGAAACCTTTATTATACTGGGTCAATTGATGCTGGTTAGCTGGGACTGAAAAATCAGCTGTAAGTAATAAGAGACCAGCATCATTGTGGTGAAATCTGGGAAGAGTTTCCTCAGGGTCAGCACACAGAAGCTGTGGTTCAGAGGGGGCTCAAGCCTCCACCTCAAGCTGGAAGCAGAGCTTGATAATCTGTAAGTGTCTCCTATATGGATCTGGTGTTGATATGTGAAGGGGTCACAGAGAACTGCTGAGGCTTGGCACTGTGAGAGGCCAGGAAAGGCCACTGGTGGAAGCGCACCAGTGAAAGCTGCAGTGACCCCAGGATTGCAGGGGTCATGGAGAGAAGCTGAAGCTTTGCACCAGAAGAGGTCAGAAGAGACCATTGGTGAAGGTGCTGCCTCAGTTTCAGTGGCGACCCCAGCTTTTTGGAGATGCCAGGACCATGGGAGGACCACCAAGAGCAGCAGCAGGTGTGAAATGGAGTCAGCCTGGGCCTGCAAGAGAAACTGTGTGTGCCACGGACGGCAGAGTCGGATAAGGGGAGCTACCGAAACCCTTTGGAGCCCAGAAGATCATGAGTGAATCCCAGGTATCCAGCCTTGAGCTACTTTGTTGGACTTAGGTTTTGTTTGAGTGTGCCTGATTCTTCCCTTTGAAATAAGACAGTACTTGTTTTGGATTTTACAGCAGCCCACAGTTAAGAGACTTTTAGAATTTTTTTTTTTTTATTTATGTGTGTGAATGTATTGTCTGCATGGAGGTTTGTGCACCCGTGTCATGCAATGCAGTGGAGGTCAGAAGAGGGTGTCAGATTCCCCTGGAACTGGAGTTCTCCTGGAATTGGAGTTACAGACAGTTCTCAGCCGCCATGTGGGTGCTGGGGATCGAACCCGAGTCTTCTGCAAGAGCAGTAGGTGCTCTTAACTGCTAGGCTATCTCTCCAGCCCCAGAGACTTTTAAAAGATAGTATGGACTTTAAGTGTTTGGATTTTTTAAGGACTGTGGGGCTTTTAAGGTTGTACTGTCTTATGTTGTTTTATTAATGTTAACATCATATGTTGGGGACAAGAAATGGAAAGGGTGTGGTTTAATAGAGACGTATTTTGTGTGTCAAGTTGACAAGGGTCAGTTGTGCTGGGTAGCTTTAGTATCAACTTGACACATCTGGGTTAATGGAGCCTCAGTTAGGGAATTAGCTCCATTGGACTGGCCTGTGGCCAAGTTTGTTGAGTATTATTTTGATCGTTGATGAACTGTGACCTGGGAGATGTGACACAAATAAACCCTTTCTCTCCAAAGGAAAAAAAAAAGTCTTTTCCTACTCCTATGTCTTGTAGATTGTTACCAACTTTTTCTTCTATCACCTTCAGAGTTTTGGGTTTCACACTGAGGTCTTTGATCCATTTGGAGTTGGTTTTTGTACAGGGTGAGAGGTAGGGGTTTCATTTTGTTTCTACAAATGGTGATCCAGTTTTGCCAGCACCATTTGCTGAAGATGCTATCTTTCCTCCAGTGAGCTTTTTTGGCCCCTTTATCGAACATGAGGTGACTGAAATAGTATGAGCTCAAATTTGGATCTTCAATTTTGTTCCATTGGTCAATGGGTCTGATCTTGTGTCAGTACCAGTCTGCTTTTATGACTATATCCCTGTTGTATAGCTTGAAGTCTGGTAAGGTGATCCCCCCTGTATTGCATTTTTTACTCAGGGTTGCTTTAGCTATTCAGGGTCATTTGTTTTTCCATATGAATTCAAGGATTTTTTTTCTCCAACTCTGTGAAGAAACTCATAGGAAGTTTAATTGGGATTGCATTGAATCTGTATATTATTTGGGGTAGAATGAACGTTTTTACTATATTAATGTTTCTAATCCATGAGCATGGGAGATCTTTCCATCTTTTGTTGTCATCTTTAATCTCCTCCTTCAAGGGTTTAACATTTTTGTTGTAGAGATCTTTGGTGTCTTTGGTTAGGTTTGGGTTTGTTCCCAGGTATTTTTTTTTTTTTGAGGCTACCGTGATTGGGAAGGTCTCCTTATATTCCTTCTCCAGTTGCTTATTGTTGGTAGAAAGAAAGGATACTGATTTTTCTAGGATAATTTTGTATCCCGCCATTTTACTGAAACAATCATTTCTAGGAGTTTTCTGGTGGAGTTTTTAGCATCCCTTAGGTAAACTATCATATCATCTGCAAAAAGGGATTGACTTCCTCTTTTCCAATTAGTACTCCTTTAATTTCCCTTTATTGCCTTATTGCCTTATTTCTTCCCTGACCCATTCATTATTCAGGATTGTGTTGTTTAGTCTCCATGTGTTCCTGTAGATAGTAGGGCTTATTCTGGTGTTCACATTGAGCTTTGTTGCACTGTGGTCTGATAGAATGCATGAATTTCAATCCTTTTGTATTCGTTGAGATTTTTGTGTCCCAGTATGTGGTTGATTTTGGAGAATGTTCCGTGAGGTGCTGAGTAAAAGGGTATTCTCTGGTGTTGGGTGGAATATTCTGTAGATGTCTATGAGGTCTGTTTGATATATTGTATTGTTCAGTTCTGATTTCTGTTATTTTTGTCCAGTTGATCTATCCAAGGGGCTCAGTGAGGTATTGAAGTCCCCCACTATTAGTGTGCTGTGTCTTGAGGTCCTGCTGATTAATCTGTGTCTTGAGGTCCTGCAGAATTGTGTTTATAAAATTTGGTGCACCAGAGTTTGGTGCATAAACATTTAAGATTGTGAAATCTTCCTGGGTAATTGTTCCTTTGATAAGGATGTAATAGCCCTCTTTGTCTCTTTTGATTAATTTTACTATGAGGTCTATTTTGTCTGATATTAGAATAGCAACTCCTGCTTGCTTTTTGGTACCATTTGCTTGGAATATTTTTTCCATCCTTTCTCTCTAAGGTGGTGTCTGTCCTTGAGGGTGAGATGGGTTTCTTGTAGGCAACATATAGATGGATTGTTTCCTAATCCATTCTCCCCAGTCTATGTCTTTTTATTGGGGAGTTTAAACCATTTATTATTTTATTTTGTGTGCATGAATGTATGGCCTGCATGTATATAAGTACACCAGTGTCATGCAATACAGGTCAGAAGAGGGCACTGGATCCCCTAGAACTGGAGTTACAAATGGTTGTTAGCAACCATGTAGGTTCTGGGAATCGAACCTGAGTCCTCTGCAAGAGCAGCCAGTGCTTTTGACTGCTGAGCCATCTCTCCAGGCCCTCTACAATCCTACAGTCTTAATGGCTGCAAGAGGGCTGCCTTGTCTCCAGCCATCACATCTGATCTCCAGCATGATAAGGAGCCAGCTGAGAAGGCAATAAAGAGGCTGCAGAATGAGAGGTGAGTTGCAGCCAGTTAGACTAGGAGAGGTAGGAAGACCTGAGCAGCCAGAACAGCTCAGAGTAGAATGGCTAATACTGGACGGAACTGGAGGGAGGCTGCATACCTGAGCCCCAGAGTGAGGCCCACAAAGAAGTCATTGTGATGCAGACAGCCATAAAGCCTCAGTCCTGAGCCTGACCTCATCCAAAGGGCAGCAGGAGCCATGGAAGATTCAAGGAATCAGAGTGACACCATACATTTTTACAGAGAGACCATTCTGAGGGTGAGAGTGGACAGCAGCTGTGGTCCCCAAGAGGAACGGAGGTGGGGGTCTGACCCAGATTAGACAGGGGGGACAGGCTGGGAGACAGTGAGGTGGCCTGGGGTATGAGGGCTGGGTGCTGGCAGGCCACTGTGCCATTCGATCTGGTCCAGAGTGACCAGTGGCTTTGCAGCACAGCTGTTTCCCTTCGCAAGCTAGCTTCACGTGCCAGACTCGCTAGCTACAGTGGATCCACGGAGTCACCGAGAATGGAGACCTTGACCGGGGGCCACACCAGAATGAAACTCTCACTTGTTTCTTAGAACCCGTGTGCCCTGGGCTTGTTTGAATACCCAGCAATTCACCTGCCTACTGGATTCCAAGGCCTCAGTTCACTTAACGCCAGAGGAGACACGGCATGGAGCCAGATAACTGGTGCACAGAGGAGACACGGCACGGAGCCAGATAACTGGTGCACCAAAGCCTCCTACATGGATGGGGTGCACTGCTGTGCCGCACAGGCCTCCAGAATCCGAGAGTCTGCCTCTTGCAGAGCCCGGAGGGCACCACAGCCTGCTCCTGCCAGGGCTGGCATGGACCTCTGAGTCTCACAAATTCCAAGCCTGCATGTCGGTCTGGCTGCTCCGTCCAGGAAGAGGGAGGACACTCGGGCCCTGCGTGCCCTGTGTCTGGTGGCACAAGGGTTGCTGGCTGAATCTGATCCAGATCTCTTGTTCTAGACATAGGAAACAGGATGAGAGGGCTTCATGTTCCCTGATCCAGAACTCTTGTTCTGGACATAGGAAACAGGATGAGAGGGCTTTGTGTTCCCAAGGAACATGCAAGCTTTTGCTAAATATGTACATCTACGATATATATACTGAAAGATGGCAGTCAGGATATGTTTCTCCTTACAAAGGAAGGGACCCTGAGAGGTCAAGGTCTTCCTTTTAGAAGCTCTGGCAGAGGGTCAACAGTTATCTCCTCCATTTCTAACTGTAACCTTCCCAGAGGAGGGATAGTGGAGACCCCACCCCATCCAAAGCCTTTCTCAAACTAAATCACTGCCACTCTGAATTGGGAAAATAATTATCTGGCATCCCCGTGCTCCTTACTTCCTCGTCGGGGTGAACCTGGAAACACCTTGCTAGAAGGAACATGCAAAGGTGCTGGAGCTTTGGTTGCTGAGACCCCAGTGCTGGGTGCATTGTTGCACTCTGCACCCCAGGGTCCCTGAGACGGGAGGGCGCCCAGCTATCTTGGCCCTGGGATAACCGCTGCCACCCTTGTCCCTCTGCCCCAGGTCCTCATGAGGGAAACCAGCTTAGGTGGATAATTTGATGTCCACCATTGAGCTTCACACCTGCACACTCACACACACACACACACCTGCACACACACCTGCACACACACACATATACACACACCTGCACACACACACACACACACACCTGCACACACACACACACCTGCACACACACGCCTGCACACACATGCCTGCACACACACACACCTGCACACACACACACACACACACACCTGCATGTGAGCACACATGCATACACAAACCAGAACACTCAAGCTCTGTTGAAAGGCTGCATATCCATGTGTCACACAACAGTTACTCATTTAAACTGCAGTCCGGAAGTTTTTAGTAGGCTGTAATCAACCCCCATTCCCCACATCTGACGCCCAAACATTTGCATCCCACCCAAAGGTGGTCCCAACACTCATTAAACACTCCGATCTTGCCTCCTCCAGCAACTGCTCCCCACCGGCCACTGCTGATAAATTCTGCTTGTCATGTGTTTATTAGAGTGGCAGCTCGTTCAACCCCTTCACTTCAGCACAGTGTTTCCAAGGTGTCTATGTGCAGCCCAGATGATTACTACTTTGCTTTTTGGGGTTGAGTAATTCCTCTACATAAGCATTTCACTTAGGGTGGATCTTTTTATGTATTGATACACACTTCCCCTCCTCACCCCACTTTTTGGCTGTCATGAACCTGTCTAGACACTTTGGGGAGGATCTATAGCTTAAATTCTCTTGGGTATGTACCATAAAGTGGACTTGCGGAACCTCAAGATTACTATGTTTTACATTTGGGCATCTGCTGAGCTGCATTCCTAAGCGTCTATTTTAATTCAGCAAAGCATGTTTCAGTCCCTCACCTTGGCTTGTCCATACCTCCCCTGGGTCACCTCCTTCCTCCCTGAACCCATTAGTGACAGAGGCTGCTTGGTGGTGGTTTCATTCCTCAGCTGTGCAAGTCTGAGGGTTTGAATTCAATTATCTAGCACCCAGAGAAGCTGTGCATGGCATCACATGCCTGTGACCCCAGCTGTGGAGCGATGGAGTCAGGACAAGCCTTGGCATTTGCCGGCCCGCCAATGTAACCAAATCTGTGAGCTCCAGGTTCAGTGAGAAGGCTGTCTCTTAAAAAATCATTACAAAAAAAAAGAAAAAAACTCATTACATTGATTTGCATATATGTACACGTGTGGAGGTCAGAGGACAACTTGCAGGAATCAGGTCTTCTACACGTGGGTCCTGGGGATCGGACTCGGGCTGTCAGGCTTGAGAGCAAGCGTCCTTCCCTGCTGGAGCCATGTCACCAGCCAAAGAGAGCTTGTCTCAAAGACTAAGATAAAGGGCACCAGAGGAAGACACTGTTGTCCACCTCTGGCCTCCGCACAAAACCCCCTTACACACACACACTCACAAATAAGGGACACAGGAGGGCCAAGGCAGAGAAGGCTATGCAGGGTTAGAGCAAGGGTCTGACGAGGGCCAGGGAAGATGGAAGCTGTGCAACTGGCTTTGCACATGGAAGTGATCATAAGCTAAGGGCATCAGCATACCTCTCATTTGTTGGGCAAATGACCTCTCAGCTGTTGGGTAAATGACAAGGACAACTCAGACATATCTCCCAGGGCCCACCCTTACTCTAGAAACACGTCCTCCTATCTGGCAGCCACACCCTGCCTCCAGATGGGGTTCATTTCTTTTCAAAGCAGGGCCTTGAGCTCTGTAGCCTCGATCTCCATCTATGGTGGAAATACACCCCATGGGCCCGTTCCAAGAACCAAGTGGATACTTTGGAGCATATAGATGTTTTCATATGCAGTATACAGGATTCTTGAATCCACTTGGTAGAAAATGATGCCGACAGGTGCAGGTTTAAATCTCTACGCTTCTCTGACGTAAGCAAGCTTTATGCTTGCAGAGGAAGCAGGTGAAGATTGAGATGCTCTCCTGTCCTGCTGCGATCCCTATTGGTGACAGAGACACTGAAATGTTCATTACAGTTAAAGGTCTTTCCTCTGTTGGGAGGATAAAAAATGGATTTAATTTTAAAGCTACATACCACTTACCCATGAGTCCAAGACCCCTGGAAGGCTGTTAAACTGGAAGACAAGGTTTCTGTTTGTGCTACATTTATGTGAAAGTACGCTGGGGCTGGGGCTCCGTGGGTAGAGTGTGTACTGAGCATTCACAAAGTCCTAGGTTCCACCCTCAGCACCCACAAAAGCTAAGTGTGTCTTACATACCTGTCATCCCAGCACCCAGGAGGTGGGAGTGGGAGGATCAGGAGTTCTACGTGATCCTCTATTACAGAGTGAGTGTGAGGCTAGCCTGGGCTACATGATATCTTGTCTCCAAAGAATAATAAGAAAATACTACCCACATAAAGTTGCATGTCTTTAAAAAAATACTCTCAACTACACAAATATCAAAAACCCAGTAAGAATCGAGTGGGGAAGCCTGGGGAACAGGGGTCTAGATCAAGAAGAAGGGGAATTAAGCTGACTTAATGGGACTGGAAATCCATCTATGGTCTCTGGGCGACACCTGCTGGTAGCTTTGCTACCAGCTTGCAATTTTCAACAATGCCACCTAGGGGGAGCCAACTCTTGTGTTACCATCCAGAACTTGAGAACTTTAAAAAGTGCTGGGATCAGCCAGGTGTGGTGGTACTCAGGAGGCAGAGGCAGGTGGGATCTCTGTGAGTTCAAGGCCAGCCTGGTCTACAAAGTGAGTTCCAGGACAGCTGGGGCTACAGGGAGACCCTGTCTCAAAAATAAATAAATAAATAAATAAATAAATAAATAAATAAATAAATATTAAGTGCTGGGATGCCGGGAGGTGGAGGGGTTGGAATCCCTACTGTTTACTGGAGCCTTCTTAAGCACCCAGGTGTCCAGGGAGACTATGTACTTTCCAGCCCACCCTGTCCACTGCACTGTCTGGTGGTGCCCAGCCACAGAGGCATGGTCAGGAGACCCTGGCTGACCTGCCCAAAAGTGGCATGGGAATTGAGTTCACATGGGCACACACCTCAGAGGCCCTGGCTCTGCGCTGCCACAGCGAATGCTGCCAGGTCGTGTGTCCATCCTGCAGCCTAGTGCTGTCATCCTCGTGACTCCTAGCTGCTGGGTGCCTCTGGGTAAGTGACTGACCTTCACTGAACTTGTTTCCTTGGTGATGAATGGATGTGGGACAGAGGAACAGGGTGCTGCTCTACACCAGCTCCCTGGGAACTTGTTAGGCCTGCAGAGGCTCAGGTTCAAGTCTGGGAAGTGTGGCTGGTCACATTTCCTGGTCACTTTTCCGGGATCCCAGGATTTCTCGGGTAGGGCTCCTGCACACTCTCATGTGGAAGCGCACTCAGGAGTGTCTGGGCAGGGCTCTGTGAATGATTACCAAAGTCTACAGTTTCAGTGCTGGTGGAGAAGGGTCTTTTTCTCTGTGTATGCGTGAGTGCGTGCGTGTGTGTGTGTGTGTGTGTGTGTGTGTGTGTGTGTGTGTGCATGTATATATGTCTGTGTGCTTTTTTTTGTTCCACCTGTATGCAGGTGCCCCCCGCCGGGGCAAGAGGGTGTCAGCACCCCTGAAACTGGGTACTAGGAACTAAACCCCAGTCCACTGCAAGAGCAGTACATACTCTTAACCCCTGAGTCATCTTTCCGGCCTTCCACCATACTGAGAGAGTCTCTCACTGAAGCTGGAACTCTCAGATTCAGCTAGACCATCAGTCAGTAAACCCCAGGGATCCTTCTAACTCCACCTAATGACCCCAGGGCTGAGATTACAGATACCAATGACCACACCCAGCTTTTATGTGGGTGCCAGAGCCCAAACCCAGGTCTTCATGTGGTACAGCAAGCACTTTGCCCACTGAGCACTGAACTGCAGAGACTCTATCATAAAGCAAGGTAGAAGGCAAGGACCAGCATCAAAGATTATCCTCTGATCTCATACATGCACCATGGTACATGTGCACCTGCACTTACAGAGGATCACACACCATATACATAACACACGCAAAGATTTAAAATGTGATAGTCCCTAAATGGAGCATTATTCAACCGTGTAAAGGAGTGGAGGGAGTAAAGAGAGAGTGTTGTAGGTGAACCTAGAAAACATTCTGGGAATTCAGGTGCAAATCACTGCATGCTGTGACACCTGATTCATATGAAATGTCCAGAGTGTGGATCCACACAATCAGAAGTGGGCGGGTTGGTTGTCTAGGGCTGGAGGGAGGTGAGGGGTGACTGTGAGTAAGGAAATTAGGGGTTTTAGGATTTTGGATGAAAATATCCTCATCCTGCATAGTCTTGATGGTCACACAACATAAATGGTGAACTGAGTTCACATTCTGACACAGGATAGCATGATACATGTGCCAGTTTCCAAACCCACATGTGAATGGAGCAAGCCCCAGCCTTGAAGGTGTGTGTGCATGCATGCGTGCATGTGTATGTGTATGTGTGTCTGTGCATCTGTGTCTGTGTGTGCGTGTATGCATGGGTGTGTGTTTGTATGTCTGTGGAGGCCAGAGGCCAACCTCAGTGTCACTCATTAGGCACCATCCACCTTATCTTTGGAAGTA
Organism: Rhizomys pruinosus; assembly: GCA_009823505.1. Lineage (NCBI taxonomy): Eukaryota > Metazoa > Chordata > Mammalia > Rodentia > Spalacidae > Rhizomys > Rhizomys pruinosus. Next base: position 2,150,287 of record VZQC01008058.1, on the reverse strand, counting down.
GAGTCACCAGCCTCGAACACACCCAGTAGGCTAGGATGGCCTGTCAATGAACCCTAGGGATCTGCCTGGCTCCACTTTCCAGTTCTGAGACTGTCAGTGTACCCCACATTCCAGGCTTCTTTGCACAGGTTCTGGGGATCAAACTCAGACTCTCAATGCCACACTGGCTGCATCTCCCCAGCTCTTAACATGGCTCTTTGCCATCAGCACAGACAGATGTGTTTAGAGTTGGCCTCTCTACAGGTGTCAGTGACCACAAGCACTTTTCCTGGGACACTTGCTATCTTCAACCCTTAGAGCCACACCCTGGGCCCGTCCTGACTGTCCTTTGGCCTGTACATGAGCATAAGGCCTAGACCAAGGCCATTTCTTTCTTTCTTTTTTTTGAGACAAGGTCTCCTGTAGCCTCCAAGCCTGGCTTGATGCTCTCCGTGCCACTGAGGATGACCTTGAACTTCTAAGTTTCTTCTGCCTCTATCTCCCAAGTGCTGAGACAACAGGTATGAACCACTATGTCTAGCTTGGTGCTGGGGATCGAACCTAGATCTTCGTCATGCCAAGTAAGGACTCTGCTGAGCTGAATCTCTAGACCCTCAAAGGATTGTTGATAAAAAAAAAATTATATATGTGTGTGTTTGTGTGCGCGTGTGTGTGCTGAGAGAGAGACAAGAATCAGAGACTATGAAAGCACGCATGCAATGCCATTTCCGGCCAGAAGAGGGCATCAGGTCCCCTGAAGCTGAAATTAACAGGTGGCTGTCCACCAGGCACAGAGGCTGAAAACAGAACTCTGGGCCTCCGGGAAAGAAGCCGAATACCCCTAGCCACTGAGACATTTCTCCAGCCCCTGAAGTGATCTTTCAATAGCTGCAAATATCCCCAACATCCCCCACCTGGAGGAGGCGCTGGGGTTGCTGCCAAGCCCTTGTGACCATAAGCAGCTGTCACAGCATGCATAAGCATGTCTCATCACATGGGACTTCCCTACAGGATGATTTACCAAAGTGAGGTAGCTGGGTTCATATTGGGGTATTTGGATAGGCTGATGATAGCCTTGTGAGGATACAGGATTCTCTCAAAGCCTATGTATAGCTGGGACATTTGACCGTCAAACAGAAAGACAGACAGACAGATAGATAGACAGAGACAGACACACCACACACACATGCACACACACACACACACACACACACACATACACACACACATACACATATCTAACAGGCCCCAGATGTTATTGGTATTTATCATTTTCCCATTTTTAATGTAGAATGCAAAGGGACCAAACAGGAACAAGGTAATGCTGTGTATGTGTGTGTGGGGGTACTGTGTGTGTTGGGGGGGCTGCTGTGTGTTCCTGGGCTCCAGGGGGAGTAGAGCTTGTGGTAACATAGCCAGATATGGATTCCTGGGAGGATGGAGGGAGACAGACCCTTTCAAGATGTCATGAGGACTATGCACGAGGCCCTCCGGCCAACACACATGTCCTGGAACCCTCTCTGCAGACAGTTCCAAGGGCTCAGGCTGAAACGCAGCCCACGAACCCCCCGAGATGAGCCCCACTCTTGAGTTTCCAAGTGGCGCAGACTGCAGCATCCTGACATTTCCACTGAACACAAACCCGGTGTTTTGCTAAATGTTAATGGGTTTCTGTGCCCTCTGCTGGCTGCCTCTGTAGCCGGTGCGCACTGCGGAGGCAGAGCCCAGCGACTGGAATTTTCCTCTCGCCTGAGAGCCTGTTTTTTCCCTTGCTGCAGAGCTGGCCCTGAAGATACAAGTTCCAAGGTGCTCTGCAAGTTGCTGAGGAAGCCTTCCACTTAATATCCAGACTAGCAAGTTTACGGGAAATTATTTATCTCCCACTTTGGGAATTATTAGTTCTGGATGGAGACTCTTATTGTATAAGGTTTGCTGAGAATTTATGAGTCTCTCTGGAATCCAGGAGGGGATCGATTCTCAACGAGTAAACATTTTAAGCAAATTAAGTGTTGGTGGTAATAATACGAATGGTGCCTGCCATTACTCAAGTGTCTGCTCTGTGCCAGAAGTTCCATCTCTCCAGTGGCAACAGGGGGCAGATTTCACTACCCAAATATTTCATATGGGGAAATTGAGGCCAGGAGACCCACCCCTGGTTGGTCCAGTTCCACATAACTGGGGGCAAAGGTAGTCTCTAAGCCACATTTACCAGGGCACAAGGGCAGCCTTTCCACTGACTGAGTGGTCAGGGCAGTAGGTCCCAGGGTCTTGAGAGCACATCCTTTTCTCATTGGTAGTTCCAACAACATAGCTGGGTTGGGAGGAGCTGCAGCCCCATGATTATGGCGTTAGGGACCTAAGAGTCTTGGGAGCTGAGGATCTCAGGAGCTGGCCTAGAGGTCTCACATCTAAGAAGGTGGCTGGGAGGATGAGATGGCTCACCCAGAAAATCTGCTTGCTGTACAAACATGAGGACCTGAGTTTGATCCCCAGAACCCACTTACAAATCCAGCACAGGGTAGGCAAAGCGCTTGCAGGCCCAGCAACGGGAGACAGAGATGGATAGATCCCTGGGATGCACAGGCAGCCTAGACTAGTGAGCTCCAGGCCAGTGAGAGACCTTGTCTCAAAAAAGGTGGACATCACTGAAGAAAGCACACTGAGGTAGGGCCAAGAACACGTGTGCACAGACACACACACACACACACACACACACACACACACACCAAAAAGAAACAAGAAAGGGATGGACTAAAGTTCAAGTCTGCCTCCACCTGTAAAGTGGAGGCCAGACAGGGCTGGGGGACCCCATGTAGGCTAGCATACTGCAAGGCTCTCTGTGTCAACACTGAAGGGCTCACAGCAGCTGGAATGGGGTCTACCTCTTTACCCAGTGTTCAGTGTGACTCCATGCAAGGTCAGGAGGCTCCAAAGTTCCAACAGGAAGCAGAGAGGTCCCCTCTCCATGTTCTGAGAACACTAGGCTCATAGACATACCAGGGGTATCCGTGTATGTGATACAAGATAGGTCAGCAGCATCCCACATGGCCTACAGCCTTGCAAAGACATTTCTGCTCAGAGAAGACAGGCTATCAGAGCCAGGGCGGCCCAGGACACCTAGAGCAGTACAGAGAGGCCCAAAGACTTAGGAACAAAGGACAGCTCTGTGACTCTGATGAGTGATATGTGATGGGAGTGGGAGCACCAGAGGCTGGAGATCCAGGAGCCCCCCCACTTCAGTCCCAGTGGGACGTGTAGGCCGCCCATCGTGTCACCTGCAGTGTATGTAGCTACTTTTGATTTTTTAAATATTTGTTATTTTTACTTTATATGTGTATGAGTTTATCGCCTGAACGAATGTGAGCGCAGTGCCAGAGGAGGACTTCCAGTCCCTCGACCCTGGTGTTATAGGCGTCGTTAGCCACCATGTGTGTGCTGGGAACCAAACTTGCATCCTCTGCATGATTAACCAGCGCTCTTCACTGCCGAGCCATCTCTGCAGCCCCAGTGTGGCTGCTCTTAGTCCACAAGGCTCACCAGGAGGGGAAGGTGGCGACTCCTTAGGGGAAGGAGCAAAGGGAAGGGTGGATTGGCCAGCGGCCATGGGACCCTGACTCTGAGCATCCTGGTGGCCAAGTCAAAAGGAGGCACAGCCACCCGTGTAGCCATCATTCCTGCTGCATCCAAGAGTGGTCTCGCTTCCCAAGACTATTATTTCCCAGGCCACCATAAGGTTCACAAGTGATCAGTTTCCCTAGCTGGGATGAGGAGATAAGGAGACACTCTTCAAGTATCCTCCAAGACCATTTGGGACACATCAGGGCACCTCCCTTTGGCACTGAGCTCCAAGGGCCAGGTGTCAGAACTGAAGCAAACTCAGAAAAGATACCAAGTGGGTCATGTGACTCCTCTCAACTGTCCACCATTTCCCCCAGCTTCAGCAAGCTCCCAGACAAAATCTTAGACAACACTAGCTACCTCAGACACTACCTAGACATGGCAGACCATCGAGCCCTCACCACTCCAGCCCTTCTCCAGGGCCAAAGAGGTTTTGGATCCTGAAGAAATGCTGAGGGGGCTGGAGAGAGGGCTCAGCAGTTGGGAGCACCAGCTGCTCTTGCAGAGGACCACGGTTTGATTCCCAGCACCCACATGGCGGCTGGGAACCATCTTTAAGCCAGCCGTGGTGGTGTGAGCCTTTGATCTTAGCACTTGGAAGGCAGAGGCAGGCGGATCTCTGTGAGTTCAACATCAGCCTAGTCTACAGAGTGAATTCCAGGCCAGCTGGAGCTACAGGGAGACCCTGTCTCAAAGGAAAAAAAAAAAAGAAAAAAGAAATGCTGAAGACACACTTGCCTTCATTTCGCTCTCTATCGGCTCCCAACGTGTGAGCAAACACTCTTCAAAATAACCACCAAATAAAACACCTCGAAATGGAACACTGCATATCAAACAGTGGAGCTCCCACAGGTGGACTCACCCTCATAGACTACCTCACATAGGCTTGGTTTTATGGGATATACACATTCACCGTGCTGAGCGTCAAATCAAGGGCTTCGTGCACGCTACGCAAGTCCCCATCCCTGAGCTACCCTCCAGACCTAATGTAGGCTGTTGAGATGGTCTCAAATACAGAGTCCTCAGGATCCAGGGAAATGCCCAAGTGACCCTGCCTCAGTGTGAGGAAAATGGCACCACAGAGAGTCTGGAAGTTCCCTGATGTCTAGCCAAGTGTCTAATTGAATTTGGGGGCAAATGAAATAGAGTACTTGTCCCCAAAACTGTGGGTCCTTGTGCCAAGCAATTGGCTCTTCCAATAACAATGACTGCTTACTAAGCTCCTGGCAAACAGGCAACTTGGAGGGAGGCCACTTGTTAAGTTAAAAGGGTTCCCATAAGTCACCCCCCCCTACAAAACACCTCATTAGCTAAGTGACCCGACCCGATGGATTGGGGTTGTTTAATATCTGCCTATTGACTTTGGGGCATGCCTGCCAAAAATAAGATCTGAGCTTGACATCGTTGATGCTGAGGTACATTCTCCTTACTCTTGTTTGTCAAACAGATGGCTAAGCCAAGCCCAGCCACGTAGGCTACTGTAAGACCATCGTCAACACAGGTTGATGTTTCCTTGCAGTGACAGCAGGAAACAGGGACCATTCATTTGACAGCTGGATCCAGTTGTGGGGAAGTGGGAAAGAAGGGCAGCTGGGGCATAATGCCACCCTTGTCCTCCAAAAGACAGACCAATGAATGTCCAGGAGACCTCTGCCACACACAGATTCCTGAAGTTGTGTGAGGGTTCAAGGCCCCAGAAAAATGGAAATGACCCACCAGTGGCAACAGCGATGTGTGTCACCACAGGGCTGATGGCTGTCCTAGACTACAGCCTCCGTGCCGTGGATGGTACTACGGGCATGGAGGTTCCTTCTAGCACTCTCCCAGTGAAACAGGCTGTTAAGCAGCAAACAACTGTCCTTCAGTATGTCTGTTAAGACCATTCCACTTCACAATTTCAAGGCAATATATTGTTTTAATATTTATTTATTTATTTATTTATTTATTTATTTATTTATTTATTTGTATGAATGTACTGTCTGCATGTAGGTTTGTGCACCCGAGTCGTGCAATGCCGCGGAGGTCAGAAGAGGGTCTCAGATTCCCCTGGAACTGGAGTTCTCCTGGAATTGGAGTTACAGACGGTTCTCAGCTGCCATGTGGGTGCTGGGGATTGAACCCAGGTCCTCTGCAAGAGCAGTCGGTTGCTCTTAACTGCTAGGCCATCTCTCCAGCCCCACAGGCAATATTTTTATTTTTTTGGTCTTTTCGAGACAGGGTCTCCCTGTAGCCCCAGCTGTCCTGGAACTCACTCTGTAGACCAGGCTGGCCTTGAACTCACAAAGAGCCACCTGCCTCTGCCTCCCAAGTGCTAGGATTAAAGGCGTGCACCACCATGCCAGGCTTCGGCAATATTTTTAAACAAGGAGTTAAACTATCCTGAAAGTCAGGTTTCAGCTTGGGAAAACTTGACAACAATCTGGTTGCTAGAGCCAGACCCCCACGCTGTCTTTAACCAGTGAGCCTCACCCTCAAGTTCGGTGCTTTTCTCCTACATCTGACTTACTCCAGCCCACAGGCAGCCCTGAGGTACAGTCTAAGGTGATATATCAGATGGGGATTGGGGCCAAATACAGGCACTGGGGGCTATTCTTCTCCCAAGGAAAGAGGTACTCAGGAACATGGGAAAGGGGCAGGACAGGCAGTGGGGACGCTGGGGCTGGGGCCACAAGAAGCTGCCAGCCTCTATGTCTACTGCACCTAACACCCCCCTGTCCCCACTGCCACAAGAAGGTGACCCCTTGGGACGTGTTTGGAGGCTGACTGTTACCACCCCCAGCTTCTGTTCTGCCATCAAGTGGCAGACTCCTGTGAGCTGGGCTCAGGCAAACTCATGCCCCATTACTGGCTACGGAAACATTTAGCTGCCTAGGACGGACAAACACACGCTGCACAGGACCACCCAGCGTGGGCTGGTGCTCCACTCTGTGCGGTAACAGGGCACTATTACCATTATTGCTGTTACTCCTATTATGCCAGTGCATTAGATGGTCTCAGAAGGGAGAGATAATTGGCTTCCATCACCCCAACCTGTGTGATTGGGTGCCATGTACGAAGAGCTTAAAATTAAAGGCTGGCATTGTCAGCTTGGTGGGACAGAGTGGATTACCAAAGAGACGTGAACTTACCTGCTCCATCAACACCCTCCTAGAGACAGCTGGAAGCAATTTGGCATCTGATTCAGTCTTGCCTGACGAGTGGCATGGCCACTATAGGGTTGAGCTCTGAGAGGTTACCCCAGGGCAGGCTGGGTAGGCAAAAGTGTCCAGGGGAGCTACTTATCTGTCTTCTTGGACCTCATCCTGGCGGCAGCTTTCTGCAGAGCCTCCCGAAGCAGCAGATCATTGGGCTCTCTGGTCCCTGACTTGTTCATCCAGTAGAGAAGTAACATCCTGCACTCGCAATTTCCACGCTTCTGGCAGCAGGCTATGGCGAGGGGCGTTTCCCCCTTGGCATCTCTGTCATGGATGGAGGCACCATACTCCAGCAGAGGCTTGATGCAGTCTACCGTGCCCATGGCTGCAACCACATGGAGGGGTGTCCTTCCCAGTGGAGATTTCCCCAGCAGTCTGCTCCTGCAACATTAAAAAGACCCCTTGGCTGGGCTGCTCTGCCAGAGCCACAAGCCCCACCACTGGACACAAATGTGCAGCAGGGAGGGACCAGGACCTTGGCAGGAATGCAGGGGAAAGCCAATGCTTGCTCCCAGGGTACTGCATCCCACCTTGGCCTATCGCTTCTTCCCTCCAGTCTGCCAGTCTTTCACTGCAAGCTTGTCACTGAATCTGCCTGTAGAGTACTATTCCGTGTCTCTGCAGGCCTACCCCCCTTAACTGTTCCAACACTATTCCATGTCTCTGCAGGCCTACCCCCTTAACTGTTCCAACACTATTCCGTGTCTCTGCAGGCCTACCCCCCTTAGCTGTTCCAACACTATTCCGTGTCTCTGCAGGCCTACCCCCCTTAACTGTTCCAACACTATTCCGTGTCTCTGCAGGCCTACCCCCCTTAACTGTTCCAACACTATTCCGTGTCTCTGCAGGCCTACCCCCCTTAACTGTTCCAACACTATTCCGTGTCTCTGCAGGCCTACCCCCCTTAACTGTTCCAACACTATTCCGTGTCTCTGCAGGCCTACCCCCCTTAACTGTTCCAACACTATTCCGTGTCTCTGCAGGCCTACCCCCCTTAACTGTTCCAACACTATTCCGTGTCTCTGCAGGCCTACCCCCCTTAACTGTTCCAACACTATTCCGTGTCTCTGCAGGCCTACCCCCCTTAACTGTTCCAACACTATTCCGTGTCTCTGCAGGCCTACCCCCCTTAACTGTTCCAACACTATTCCGTGTCTCTGCAGGCCTACCCCCCTTAACTGTTCCAACACTATTCCGTGTCTCTGCAGGCCTACCCCCCTTAACTGTTCCAACACTATTCCGTGTCTCTGCAGGCCTACCCCCCTTAACTGTTCCAACACTATTCCGTGTCTCTGCAGGCCTACCCCCCTTAACTGTTCCAACACTATTCCGTGTCTCTGCAGGCCTACCCCCCTTAACTGTTCCAACACTATTCCGTGTCTCTGCAGGCCTACCCCCCTTAACTGTTCCAACACTATTCCGTGTCTCTGCAGGCCTACCCCCCTTAACTGTTCCAACACTATTCCGTGTCTCTGCAGGCCTACCCCCCTTAACTGTTCCAACACTATTCCGTGTCTCTGCAGGCCTACCCCCCTTAACTGTTCCAACACTATTCCGTGTCTCTGCAGGCCTACCCCCCTTAACTGTTCCAACACTATTCCGTGTCTCTGCAGGCCTACCCCCCTTAACTGTTCCAACACTATTCCATGTCTCTGCAGGCCTATCTCCCTTAACTGTTCCAACACTATTCCGTGTCTCTGCAGGACTATCCCCCTTAAGTGTTCCAACACTATTCCGTGTCTCTGCAGGCCTACCCCCCTTAAGTGTTCCAACACTATTCCGTGTCTCTGCAGGCCTACCCCCCTTAAGTGTTCCAACACTATTCCATGTCTCTGCAGGCCTACCCCCCTTAAGTGTTCCAACACTATTCCATGTCTCTGCAGGCCTACCTCCCTTAACTGTTCCAACACTATTCCGTGTCTCTGCAGGCCTACCTCCCTTAACTGTTCCAACACTATTCTGTGTCTCTGCAGACCTATCCCCCCTTAACTGTTCTGTCCCCTCCCTCATTTTCCCCCACTGACTCCCCCAAATCTCCCCTCACTTCCAAAGTCCCAGCTAGACCTACCTTCTGTCTTTACCCTTAAACACACAATCCTACCCCTTGCCTCAGGCCCTTTGCACATGCTATTCCCTTTACAGACACTTTTGTGCTTCCTGGTTGGTTTCAATGAATTCCTGTCCCTATACATACCCCATATTAGCTCAGTAGGCAATGAGTCAAAAAGCATCCCCGTATGACTGGCTACATAATTATCAGAATTATTTGTAATCATTGGCTGGCTTGTCCCCCCCTAATCCCCAGAAGGGAAGAAACACAATTGGTTTCAAGTCTGCTATTTCCATCCCTGGCATATAGCTCAACGTACTGGAGAGGTGACAACGGGGGGAAAGCGGCCTGAGAGTGAAAAATCTGGATTCTCTCTACCCCCTGCGGACAGATGGGGGTCGAACATGGACTTTTGTGGAATGGAATCAAATTCTGAGTAACAAAAATGACAACACAGAAAACAAAGCAATTCAATTCAACCCAGCCGGCACTGCGGCTGCATGAGAGCCATGGCTGGTTGGCAATGTGAGGCCTTAAATAGGCTCCCAGGTGCAGGTACAACTCTGCACCTCCACCCTGCAGTGGCTGCAGAGGATGGAAAACTTTGCAAACCCTCCATCACTTTTCTAACAGGTACCTTCAAATACATCATGGTTCCATCAGGGTGAAAATGACTTTTTATGAGTTTAAAGGACTGCCGGGCTGTGAAAGCCCATTTTTCATTGTGTAAGAGAAGTGCGGGAAGGTGATATAGGTTGGCAAAGAACAGTGTGTCACCCAGCCCATCCCCCAGGCTCTATGTCAGGGACACGACATGCTAGCACCCTGCCCTAGAAAGCTGAGGTGTTTCCTACCCTATCTGGTTGAATTGCCAGGACTGAACAAGACATGGGCAAGAAAGAAGGGCTCCTATGTAGAGGCAAGGCCCTGGGAGAACGTCAGGAAAGGGCTCCTGAGCCCCAAGCCCTGGGCCAAGTACCACATTACTTGTTACTCTTTCCTGTTTTCAAGTAAGACAAGCCTGGACTGTCTGCAGCTGGGATCTGTTTCCGAGTGGTCTATGTCTCAATCAGTAGGCACCATCTCCTCAACCAAGGAGGACAAAGAGGACTCTGAGAGTCTTCCTAGGCAATGCTGGCTAGAGTTTTGTTTTCTATGGATGGGGAAAGACGACAGATGGCTGTGGTAAGCAGAGGAGTGGTAAACAGAGTTGAGTGAGCATCTTCCTGAAGATTTGAAAGAGCGCCCCCTCCTACTCATCCTGCCGGTCATCCATGAACCTTTGAAGCTTGGGTGATGCCACTGAAAAGTCCTCATCAGATGGGGCTGGGCTACCCAGGAAGGACAGCTGGAAACTCTACAATTTTAGTCCCACCAAAACAGAACTTTCTAAGGACTTGTTCCAGAGAAAGGCACAGCCTCTGAGGGCCATGTCCTAAGGAGCCCCTGCCCCAGGGGATCCCATGGTGGGGGGGACACTTGATGAGTGACAATACTGGGATCCAAGGAGCTACTATTAAGAAGCCAGGAAGATAGCAAGCTATGCTTTCTGCTAGAATTACCAAGTTCTAGAAGGTACTGCACAGCTTCCACGTGGCCTCTGTGGGCACAGATGTACAAGGCCACAAACGCTCTCTGAGCTGTCCCCTGCTGCCATTGCTCACCCTCAAACTTCTGGGAGTTTGCCATTCGGTGGAAGGAGTCCACACTAATGCCAAGACACGTAAGCTGGTCAAGAGAAAGGGAGCAAGGTTGTGCTTGGAATGCGGCTCATGAAGGGAGGCGTGTTGGGGGATGTTACTTGATCCCAAACCAAAGTGCAGGTGGGAGAGGTGCTGCTCAATACACACTCTGGAAGTGCAGAGTTACCCTTGGTCAGGCTGGGGACCCAGGAAGGCCTTCCTGCCAGTGTTCTGAAGGGAGAAAATAGCTTTGCTCATGTCCAAAGGAAGGTATCTGTGACCCTTTGGGAAGACTTCAGCCAACATGATGTGACTCCCACTCCAACCAGCGGAAGCTCCCGAAGAGGGGGATGTCCTCTTAGAGTTGTGATAGATTCTGCCCTTCCGATCTATGTTTGTGCCCATTGTTCTTGTTAGCTTCTAGAAGATTCTGAACTCACTAGCTGACGGAAAGCCCATCATAGAATCACCTTGAGGTGATACAGTTCGTCAGGTGTGGGATCAGGGCTATGGGATCCCACAGGGAGGCTTGTGCCCCAGATGTCTGGATCAAGTAGGGGTGGCAGGAGGTCCAGTGGGGCCAAAGGCAGGGGACACATGGGACGGCAGTTCTGATGGGCTTAGGAGAAGGAGATGGTAGCCCAGTTCAGAGCAAGACCCAGAAGGCAGAGGCGTTGTCTAAACTGCCACAGGGGAGACAGGGAAGTCGGCGAAGCAAAGGACCCAGAACATATGCCATGTAGATGTTGCTCTTGGAGTCCAGGCCCAGGGATTACCAACACCCCATCTCCCTGGATGAATCCCTCCTTCACCCAACCTTCCTTTGACCCCAGTCCCACCAGGAAACTGCCTCTTCCTCCTCAGGAGCTCCAAGCCAATGTCTTCTAAGAAAGAGCTCACACATGCCCTAGTGCCAGCCACTCATCTTCATGGATAGGTAAACAACCTGGTCCTTATCCTCCTTCCTAACCCACCCCAGAGCCAGCAGGAGCCCAGCAGGAGACCTGGCAAACAGCAGAAGCTGCTGCTGCTCCAGGAGGGCGGATCCCACCCCCTGGAAGCCAACAGGACCTCCTGGGTATTTTTGCATGGTTGCATGCCATGCCAAAGGCCCAGAGCTCTGGTCTACTGCTCCTTGGTGTTCGTTAGTATTAAATTCAATTTTCAACTTTAGCAACACATGGGTAGAAAACATGCCATGGGGGTGGAGTAACCAGGTTTATAAACTACATAGGTAAACCAGGGGTGCTGCAAGCCCAGAGCGACTGCAGTCAGTAACCTCTTCTTTCTTCCTTACTCTGAGGCCTTTATTCAAATACTCATACTAAAGGGTCTGAAGAGATGGCTCAGCAGTTAAGAGCACTGGCTGTTCTTCCAGAAGACCCAGATTTGAATTCTAGCACCCACAGGGTGGCTAACAACCACCCATAACTCCAGTTTCAGGGGATCTAACACCCTCTTCTGTTTGCCATGGGCATTCCACAACACAGGTGCACTTGCATACATGTAAGGCAATATATGCATACATATACAATAAAAATGAAAGGAAAAATATACCCACACTAAGGACGGGAGGCCCCCACCTCTCATACATGGTTGGTTAGAATGATAGTGAAACATGAAATCACCTTACTGGGGTCCCCTTCCACCACCGCCAAAACCAATTCTGTCCAACCGTCATAATGCCAGATACACAATGAAATGACTGCGCACGGGATGACATCGTAGAACTTCAGAGTGGCATCATCCATCAAAATTCCTATGGGAACAAGTTTACCTTTTAAAGAATTGGGTCCTAGAGAAACCACTGCATCTATGGAGAGAGTATCTGACCTTGAATCTCACAGACTTTTTAGACTCTTGAGCAAAAAATAATCTTTCAGTTGATGGTTGCACATGAGCCCAGTTGCTGCTGCTAATGCTTTTAGAAAATTAATTTGGCTCAGCTTACATGGAAGGTGGACCCCCCCAAAAAACAATGGCAATGATTTATAAAATTTTGTAATTACAGCTTGTCCTGTTGGGGAAAAAAATACATGAGTCAGTGAAATGGTTTTATGAGGCAAACTCTACAAATAGAACTACTTAAATTTGAGCTATATATCACAGGCCCGACAGGGTACTTACGAAAGTTCTATACATTCAACTGAAATACTGACTCCAGGGAATGTTGCCATTAGCTGGCTAGAGAGAGACAGTGACATGAAGGATCTTGCAAATGACAGCGACACATTAGGGTTTCTGCACATCAGCACTAGTGACATTTTGACTAGGTAACTCCATTCCATTCTGTGCCTCTGTAGCATGTCAGCCACACCTGTAGCTACTAGCTCCTTCAGTCGAGAATGACCTCTCCCTGCCCATGGGGGGACACAATGGCCCATCCCATCTACAAGCCAATGGCAATGTCAGAAGCAAACTGAGGTCTGATGTATTTGAACTTCATTGTCAGATCTCTTGCCTCATTCGCCATCTTAATCATGTGAAGAACAGAAACCCAGGCTTAGCCAGGATTAGCAGCACATGCTTGTCAATCCCAGTACTCGGGAGCTGGAGACAGGAGGATCAGGGGTTCAAGGTCAGCCTGAGAAAATGAGACCATCTCAAAAAAGAAACCCAATAAACTAATAATAACAATAAGCCCACACTCTGGGGGGTATGTATGGGCAGAGCCAGTAGCCAGGCATTACATAGAGAATATGTTAAAAGTACAATGGTATTTATTTTCGCTTTTATTTTATTTATTTATTTTTTTGGTCTTTTTGAGACAGGGTCTCCCTGTAGCCCCAGCTGTCCTGGAACTCACTCTGTAGACCACGCTGGCCTTGAACTCACAAAGATCCTCCTGCCTCTGCCTCCCAAGTGCTAGGATTAAAGGTGTGCGCCACCACGCCAGGCTTATTTTCACTTTTAAAACACACACGACACCCACACCCATACCCACAACCCCACACGCACACATTTCACTGGGCTGGTCACCGGCCATCTTAGGATTCACAGCTGATTTGACCTAGTCTTGGATCTGCCTAGGCTGTAGCAGCACCCTTCCCGGGAGAGCAGAGTGGATGTGTTCTGCTTTCCAGATGGAGTGATTACTTTTGGTCCATGTGGCTGTACTGAGTGGTAGGACCTTGAACCATCATGATGACCCTTGGGTCTAGCTAGGAAGGAAGGCCAGCCTCCTGCCAGGCCCACAGGCACCATCTGATTCTGGTCATCTCAGGAGGACACAGATAGAGAATCAGCAACTCTCCTGATTAGGGTCTCATTTGTGGATTGAGCATGGGAAAACGTCTGCTGTTAGTCTAAGACAACTTGACCTTCTAATGGCTTTGTAAACACAGAGGAGACCTAGGTTTCAGTAGCCAGCCAGAGCCTACAGATCTCAAGCACAGCCCTTTGCAGATGAGCAGCCGCTACCTTGGGCTCAGACAAACGCTAATTGTCACCAACTAAGTAAATGATTGGCGGTGCCCTTGCACATGAATTCACTTGAACTCTTTGGACATGGGCATGGAAAGTTTTTCCCTGCCATTATCTCAACTGTTCCTCCCGCTAAGGCCTTGGAGGTGGGCAGACATGTCGGCCAATTATTTACAGGCGGGACCCAAGTTTCCCCTAAGGAATAGCAGCACCTGCTGTCTGCTCTGCCAGCCACTGTCAGGACAGGACAGCACAGGGGTCAGGGGCCCAGCAGTTGCTAAGTGACTACTGAGTGTTAGCACTGTGACATCAGTGTGAAGTCACCCCACCTCTCATTCCCTCTTAGCTTTCTTGAATTTATTGCTCAGCCTAGCTCATCGGTGAATATAAATGAACAGAAAGGCTCCAGACTTCTGTAGTTGGGATGATACATAATCTTCAAATCACTTGTTGAGGAACAGTTACGCAGTCCCCCTATGACTTACCTCATTTGTAACATGTTAAATATGGACTGGGCCTCAAGACACAACTTCTTGCTAAATAAAGCTTCAAAAAAATTCTAAGAGTAACTGTCAACCACTTCTAGAGGAAAACACATGTGCCATGGAGAACATTCAACCTATTTTAAAAAGTACCAAGGAAAGGAGTCTTGCCCTTGCCTACAGACTAGCAGTTTGCAGAGTCATTCCTGTCTACTGGGGAACAAACAGCACAGTGAATTCTACAGCTAATGGGACTCTGCTTTCTGGATTAGGAAACTGAGCCCAGGGGCAGGCTGCGTCTGCTAGCACTGAGCGTGGGGACAGGCTGCTTTCAGAGCTGTCTCCATCTCCCCGGCCCTGCAGTACTCTGCAGTGTCTCCAGGATCCTGCCTGCTCACATTCCCCGGCAGCAGCCCAGAGATTTTATTTATTTATTTATTTATTTATTTATTTATTTATTTATTTATTTATATTTTATCTTCATTTTCTTGAAGTGTTTTGTGTTTATTTCCATCGGGTGGGGAGACCATGGAGCCTAAGGGGCTTTGATCCTGTTCTCATATCCTAAACATTGTAGGGAATTGGGACAGGGAAACCCATGTCCTCTGGTTGAGGGAAGGGTGTGGAAGGAGGGCTGGGTGGGCTGCAGACTCTGGCCTTCATTGGGTACCACCTCTATGGGGTTTGTTTACATAGGGGATCAATGGGGGTGCTGATTCAGGAGAGCTGTAGGGACTGGGTTCTGATTCCGGTTGGGCTCCCTCTGAGCCCCTGATATGGGAAAAGTCACAGCTTGAATTTAGGATTCAGATACCTACCTAGGTTAGTGTCAGGATTGGGGATTCCAACCATGGACAAGGTTTGCGAGTTCTGGGGTCTTGATGAGAGCAGAATTTGGTCAGGATTTGGGGTCTCCTGACAACAGGACTGCTGTCTGGCTAGGGCCCTGGTTTAAGAAGGACCTGAGTCCACATGTGGTCTAGACTCTTTCTGGGATTTGGGGTTATCAGGTAGTAAACAACAGGGACTTAGGAGTCAGGCAGTTCCCCCGAGACCTAGGGTCTTGAGATGGGCTCCGAATTGGGGTCCTGATGAAGTCAAGATTTATTCTGGAATTCGGGGTTCTGATGTCGGTAAGTCTAGAGATCCGAGTTTGGGGGTCCTCATGAGGCAAGATTTGTTTTGAACCTTGGTTTCTTCACAGGGACACGGGTAGCTTAGAAATGCTCATAAACATGTTTGTAAACGCTGGGGGCTCAGAAAAGGGTAGACAAGTTTTGGGGGGTCCCTCTGTGGACAGAGTTCATTTCGTCCTTGGAACCCTTAAGAGGACACTTAGCTTGGACTAGGGTCCTGCTGTGATCATAAGGAGCTTGATGACTAGATTTCGGATGGGGACAGAGTGGGCTTTGGATCTGGGGGTCCAGATGTGGGTGGACAAGGCTGACTTTGTGTTCAGGCATCCATATGTAGACTGGGGTTCAATAGTACAGATGATTGGTAGGAGCCAGGAGTTCAGAACTGGGTGCAAAGGCTCTGGACTGATACTTGTGAATGTGGGTGGAGTCTGCTCTGGGATTTAGGGTGCTGGGGTAACCAGGGGAAGCTAGAGGATTTGGGGTTCAGACATGGCAGTGTGTGGACTGAGTGTGGAACTCTGAGGTGAGCATCCTTGAATGGACATGGCTGTGGAAGATTCCAATCCTGATGGTCACATGGTTAGCCTGGGGTCTTGGGGCTCAGATTTGGCCAGGCTTGCTCTTGTTTTGGGGGATCTTATGGTGGGTCGGGTTGGTTTTGAACTTCAGTGTCCTCACATAGATACAGTTGCTGGAGGATTCTGGGTTCTGAGGTAGTAATTGCTAGTCTGGAGATTTGGGGTTCAGTCTTAGGCAGGTCTATCTTAGCTTTGGGGATCTGAAAGTAGGAAGCATTTGTTTTAATTTTGGCACCCTTATATGAATAAGTTGTTAGAGGACTTAGGGTTCTGAGGAATGGATGACTGGTCTGGATATGTGAACTTCAAATGTGGGGTTCAAGTTTGTTCTGGGTTTGGGGGTCTCAGGATGGGCAGGATTGTAGGGATACACAGTTGATAGGAGTCTTGGGGTTCAGTGCTAGTGGTTAATATGGGAGATTTTAATGTTCAGCTTTATGCTTGGTTTGGGGGTTCCAGAATGGCTTATTCCAAGTTTTAGCATTTCTCTGTGTAAAGAGTTGATGGAAGTTTGGGGTTCAGAATAGTCACGGTTAGCCCGGAGACTCCAGGCTTTAATTTTTCCATGTTCGTTCTGGGTTTAGGTTGGGGGTGGGGGGACTGAAGTGGGCTGGACTTAAGTGTTCGGCTTCCTTGGCTGCACACTGTTGGGGGTTGGGGGTGGGCTTCTAAGCCTAGAGACCTGGGCTTCAGTCTTAGAGCCAAGTTTGTCTTTGTCTTGAGGGTCTTGGGAACAGCAGAGCTTATTTTGAGTTTGAGCATCTTTGTGTGGACAAAGTTGATGGAGTTTTAGGGTTTCAGCTAGTCATGGTTAGCCTGGACACAAGGCTGTAGGCTGCTGTGCTTTGGGTTTGGGGTCCTAAGGTCAGTCCGGCTTGGTTTATCTGGTTTCTGGCTTGTTTGCATAGGCAGGCTGGCTAGAGGACTTGGGATTCCAAGGTTCTCAAGTCAGCATGAAGACCTGGGGTTTGCTTTGAGATTGCTTCTCACAGGGCTAAGGCTTGTGCTTGGCTTGGAGGTTCTACTGACGGCCAGTTCTGTTTCAAGTCTTATGTAGTCTTTGGCACTTGGGTCCCTCATGAAGACAGAGCAACTTCAAAGGGGTCTGGGCTGCTGGGAGGATCTTGCTATAGTTTGAGATTTGGGGTGCTGAGTGGTCAGGATTTGCAAGGTTGGAAGATGCTGCCAGAGACGGCAGGACGCTGGTGGACAAGGCTGGAGTTGAGGGACCCTGAGTGGCCAGGACCTCAAGCAGCTCTTCTGGGTTGGGGTTCCAGGTGGTTGGAGTTGACCTGGACACCTGGGCAACCCCTGGGGACTCACAGCAGGCCAAGGACAGGACTCTGCGAGGAAGGGGGCTTGTGGGATGCACGAGGGGTGGGCAGGGGCCACCTTGGTCCAGGAACTGCAGATACTGCAGGTTGAAGGGGATGCCGACCATGAGGTCCAGCTCTTCTTTCAGCTCTCGAACAGTCATATCGATGCGGCAGATGGCCGCATCTCCCCTGTCTCCTTCAGCCGCACCCGCAGGAAGAAGAGGTTGGGGAGCAAATCAGGAGACCCGGTGTTGGCCTGCGAGTCCCCGGCAGGCTGTTTGCCCCTCCGGCGGCCCCAAGCTGCCCCCCGCGGCCCCCGCCGCCTCTGCCTGCCCTGCAGGCTGCTTGCCCCTCCGGCGGCCCCAAGCTGCCCCCGCGGCCCCCGCCGCCTCTGCCTGCTGCATGGCCCCTGCGGCCCAAATGGGAAGAACATAGCGTGGCCTACAGACCTAGGCCAAGCTGGAGTAGGAGAGGCCTGGTTCTGAAGCGGCATCAAACCAGGAGCTCTGAACCCACCCTTGGGGGCAAAAGGTGTGGAACACACAAGATTAGCACAGAGGGCCCAAGGCTTCAGACACCCTTCCAGGGACAGCACTTCCACGGGTCCCTTGCAGTGTTCAGGGGAGCAGGGACTGGGGTGGGGAGGCACAAATAACAGAGCCCAGCAGGGAACCCGAGTGGAAGAGGAGGGAAGACACGGATACAGAACCCACTCCAAAAACTCTATCAAGAATAAAACTGAAGCTTGGAGAAATTAGTCACAAAACAGTTTTTGGTTAAGGGAGAGTGGCCTATGCACGT
Organism: Rhizomys pruinosus; assembly: GCA_009823505.1. NCBI lineage: Eukaryota > Metazoa > Chordata > Mammalia > Rodentia > Spalacidae > Rhizomys > Rhizomys pruinosus. The sequence goes on along the minus strand of VZQC01008058.1, from coordinate 2,132,025 downwards.
TATCCAAACACTTGGGGGTGGGGCAAGGTCATTCTGGGATGCATGGTGGGCCATCCTGGAATAAGTCAGTTTGCTCCAAAACAGGCACAAATGAGGGGGTGGGGAGGGCTTTTGAATGGGGGCATTCAGTGCTAAATGACATGAGCTGGAAGTGTACAAGCTGGCTCATTCACCGAGTCTACCGTCTATGGTTTCTTGCAGTACTTGGGATTGAACCCACAGTTCCACCCATGCTAGGTGAGTTCTCTATCACTGAGTTTCAATCTTTATAGATGCTGTAACTCAGTGTACAATTCTCCCTTGGAACACTGGCTGAATCTTGGGTGGGTTTTTTTTTTTTAATAGAAAACGATGTTCTGTTATAAAACACAAGATTCCAGTTGAATAATTCTTCCTACTACTAGATCAACAGATTTTAATACAATCTCACTTCCTACGCAGTAAATGCAAAACAAAACAAACTTACTGTATGGGACTTTTTTTTTTTTTTTAATATGTAGCCTGTAATGTTAATGAGTTCTTTTGACCAAAGTTTCCTACCAGGCTTACAATTTGAGATTTTTTTCACATGTGTTTCTTTGGCATAGTATACTCACAGTGCCTTCCTTTCTTTTTAAAGAACAAGATAATGGCATTCAGGGAGTTGGGGGGGGGCAGTATCCAGTATACAAAGAAGTTCAATATATAACTTCACAATTAAAAAAAGAAAAAAGACATTCACAAAAAAAGAGTGAAGAGGAAAGAGCAAGGGCCCCAGTCTCTCAGCATCAGTGCTGGGCCAGCTGCTCCTCCTCCTCCGCCACCTTCGCCAACTTAAAATTAGAACCATAAAAAGGAACAAACATGAATGCAGAACTTAAATGTTTATAGAACATGGGATTATTAAATGAAAAATCTATTCAGATTCTACCACATCTTTCTCTAGTCTAAAATTTAAATGTATGAAATCCAAGTTGTGTACTTAAGCCAATTTGAAGAGTATATAATTTAACTCCCCAAATCAATGTTATTTGTGAGCAATTTCTGTTAAAAAAAAACTATGGTTTACTGTTTTTTGTTGAGACTAAAGCAGAAGTCAACATCCATGCATCTTGGTGATCAACTCCTAAGCTCCTGAATGTGATAATGTGCCTGTGTAAAGTGGTGGCGCACGCCTTTAACCCTAGCACTCGGGAGGCAGAGGCAGGCGGATCTTTGTGAGTTCAAGGCCAGCCTGGTCTACAGAGTGAGTTCCAGGACAGCTGGGGCTACAGGGAGACCCTGTCTGGAAAAGACCAAAAAAAAAAAAAGAAAAAAGATGAAAACTCTTTGAGCTCTGTACTTCTCCCAAAAGACAACACACATCTTTATGGACAGAGTTCCTGCAGAAAGAGAAAAGGTGAGGGCTGGAGAATGTCTAGGTACGGTTTATAACAGTGCAATACCACACAGACAGCCATAAACCACTCTTTACTAGGTTTCTTTTACTATTACACTTTTCAGAAGTAAACCAAGATCCACTTGCAGTTAACTCTAAAGTGGGTCATAAATTTCAATGACATAAATTTAAGTGATAATTTGCTCAGCTCACTGATAGGATGCTAACATTACATTCATATATCTTCTTCCTGTCAGGTTATTTACATATGTACAATACTTCTGTTAGAAATAAAATATAACACTATAAACTATATATGTAAGTCTAGTAAAGACAAGCTTCTAATAAACTTTTATTACTGAGAAAGAACTTCATACTCAGTTTCTTTGAAGCAGGGTCTTGTTCTGTAGCTCAGGCAGGTCTAGAATTCTCTAGAGTGACTTGAACTCATTCACTCTCCTGCTAGCCTCCTGAGTGCAGGATCTGCAGATGTAGACCATTGCACCTGGCTCTGAGGAGGGATTTTAAATAATAAAGTGTCTCCTAAAAAAACAAACAAAACCCTGTTGGCCACAATCTGATAGTGTGGAACTCCGAGGGCCATCAGTAGTGCTTGGGCCCAGCCTGATCATCTGAAATAAGCTTCCACCTAGGTGTCAGTCCCTTGGGCTGCACAGGAAAGGATTCAGTCATGTGACACACAACAGAAAAGTTCCCAGTCTTTTCTCCTTCAGCAATTCTCAGTTCTCCAAGTTACAAGTCATGCACATTGTGAAGCAGCCATGTTCATTCTTCACAGAGGAATTAGTTCTGGTTTTCCAGTATAGTTGTGTCTAGCATATTCTGCTGCTTTGGTTTCAGGGTGGCAAAAAAGGAAACATCTTGGTCTGGGTCAGACTGCAGAGCCAAGATGGTCTCTTCAACAATTTCAAGATGAAGGTTCCCGGCATTTCTAAAGTATGCTAAAGATAGAAAACAAGAGTTGGATTTACATGTGCCATGAACTGTGTTCTAGAACATGTTTCGGGTTTTTTTTTTAAACAAAAGTCAAGAAAATGAGTCATGAAGTCATATACTAAAGTCCTTCCAGGGGCTGGAGAGATGGCCTAGCGGTTAAGAGCGCTGACCGCTCTTACAGAGGACCCGGGTTCGATCCCCAGCACCCACATGGCGGCTGAGAACCGTCTGAAGCTCCAATTCCAGGAGAACTCCAGTTCCAGGGGAATCCGAGACCCTCTTCTGACCTCCGCGGCGTTGCACGACACGGGTGCACAGACTTGCATGCAGACAGTACATTCATACACATACATAAATAAATAAAATAAAATTAATTAAAAAAAAAAATTTAAAAGTCCTTCCAAATGATGAAATGCCTTCCAGAAGTTTCTGGATTTTAAAGACAGATAATGTGGTTGTAAAAGTTACAGTAATTGGATTTTTAGATATTATCTTGTTCATACAACATTGAATTGGCCACCTGTGGGAAAGAGCAAGCAGGGGGCATAGCAGGACAGGGAGAATGTGGCCAGAAGTGGTGGGGCTTAAGCCTAGTCCTACAAGTGCTGAAGGAAGCCAGCTTGGACACACAGCTTACATTCAGTCTTATTTGAGCTTAACACCACCATGTGGCTGTGGTTACATCTTCTCACTGACTACAAAATAAACTCGCCACAATACAATGAGGTTAAGCACAAGTCAGTTGCCTTTCATAGCATAACTCAAGATGGATAACTGCCTCTCCCTTTCTAGAGGGCTATATAATATTTTGTATTTTGCTGATGTTATTACAACAAGACTGATTATAATCATTTATATAGTTGTATTCATGCCATAAATCTCCAGTTCTCTGCCACTCAGCCTGTCATGGTTTTCCTGGGGACCTAGAGCCACGTAATGGCTGGGTTAATCTAAGACGAGAGGCCCACACTCTTCTCCAGCAGTGTCTGCCGCAGGGCCTTGGCTAGTAGAACTCTCACATTCGGCACAGGATCTGATGCCAGGCTCAGAAGACTGGGAAGCAGGTGTTCCACAAACTGGTCCACAGGGATACACTCTTCCAGCACCACAGCCTGCAAGGGATGAAAGCCACAGCCCAGCAGTGACTTTTCAAGGTTTCTAAGCACTCACACTTCTTTAATTCTAAAAATGTCACTTCAGAATCTCTTTTTTGATCTCTAAGTTTGAGAGACACATACATGCCTGGGTGTGCACGTGTCTGTGGTCTGTGTGTTGCATGTATGCATGTATGAGTGTGTGTGTGTGTATGTGTGTGTGTGTGTGTGGTGAACTTCAGTGGTTAAATCTTATAATTCACTCCAGGGATTGAGTGCCAAGAAATATAAGATTAAGGAGGGAAATATGGGCTTCGAACCAGATAAAGGTTCAAAACCTATCTTGGTTGCTGTGTGGCCTGGGTAAGTAGGTTGGCCTTTCTGAGCCTCAGTTTCCTCCGTGTCCCATGGAAGATCCTTGACGCCAATCACCTAGCACAGTGTCAGCACATTCTACATGCCTGCCCAGTAAAGAACCCTTGTCTCTATCCAAGACATGGACTAGCTGCCAGATGAACTTTGATGCTGGCCTAACCCTGGGAGCAGCTGGTCCAGGCGTTGGAACAGGCTCAGGCCTCCAAGAGCGACTGGTCAGGGCTCTGGCCCAGGCTCGGGCCTCTGAGAGTGACGGGCTGGTGAGAGCACTGGCCAAGGCTTGGGCCTCTGTGAGCAGCTGGTTAGGACGCTGGCTCAGGCTCGGGCCTCTGATAGTGACGGGCTGGTGAGAGCACTGGACCAAGGCTTGGGCCTCTGTGAGCAGCTTGTCAGGACGCTGGCCCAGGCTCGGGCCTCTGTAGATAGAGATGGGCCGTTGGCTGCGATGCACTGGTCGCGACCGGCCACTGGGAGCTGGTGGGCCTGCACTTACAGTGGTCAGGGCGCTGGCCCAGGCTTGGGCCACTGTGAGCAGCTGGTCAGGGCGCTGGCCCAGGCTTGGGCCTCTGTGAGCAGCTGGTCAGGCGCTGGCTCAGGCTCGGGCCTCTGATAGTGACGGGCTGGTCAGGGCGCTGGCCCAGGCTTGGGCCACTGTGAACAGCTGGTCAGGGCGCTGGCCCAGGCTTGGGCCTCTGTGAGCAGCTGGTCAGGGCACTGGCCCAGGCTTGGGCCTCTGTGAGCAGCTGGTCAGGGCACTGGCCCAGGCTTGGGCCTCTGTGAGCAGCTGGTCAGGGCGCTGGCCCAGGCTCGGGCCTCTGTGAGCAGCTGGTCAGGGCGCTGGCCCAGGCTCGGGCCACTGTGAGCAGCTGGTCAGGGCGCTGGCCCAGGCTTGGGCCTCTGTGAGCAGCTGGTCAGGGCGCTGGCCCAGGCTTGGGCCACTGTGAGCAGCTGGTCAGGGCACTGGCCCAGGCTTGGGCCACTGTGAGCAGCTGGTCAGGGCGCTGGCCCAGGCTTGGGCCACTGTGAGCAGCTGGTCAGGGCGCTGGCCCAGGCTTGGGCCACTGTGAACAGCTGGTCAGGGCGCTGGCCCAGGCTCAGGCCTCTGAGAGTGATGGACTGGTTAGGGTGCTGGCCCAGATTCGGGCCTCTGCGAGAGACTGGTTAGGGTGCTGGCCCAGACTCAGGCCTCTGTGAGAGACTGGTCAGGGTGCTGACCCAGGCTCGGGCCTCTGAGAGTGACTGGTCAGGGTCTTGGCCCAGGCTCCACCCTCTGAGAGCGAAGGGTGAGGGCACTGGCGCAGGCTCCGCCCTCTGAGAATGACTGACTGGTCAGGGCACTCGCTGGCCCAGGCTCCGGCCTCTGAGAGTGACTGACTGGTCAGGGCGCTGGCCCAGGTTCCGGCCTCTGAGAGCAGTTGGTCAGGGTCCTGGCCCAGGCTCCGGCCTCTGAGAGTCACTGGTCAGGGTCCTGGCCCAGGCACCAACCTCTGAGAGTGACTGGTCAGGGCGTTGGCCCAGGCTCCGGCCTCTGAGAGCAGCTGGTCAGGGTCCTGGTCCAGGCTCTGGCCTCTGAGAGTGACTGGTCAGGGCATTGGCCCAGGCTCCGGCCTCTGAGAGCAGCTGGTCAGGGTCCTGGTCCAGGCTCCGGCTTCTGAGAGTGACTGGTCAGGGTCCTGGCCCAGGCTCCAGCCTCTGAGAGTGACTGGTCAGGGTCCTGGCCCAGGCTCCAACCTCTGAGAGTGACTGGTCAGGGTCCTGGTCCAGGCTCAGGCCTCTGAGAGTGACTGGTCAGGGTCCTGGTCCAGGCTCAGGCCTCTGAGAGTGACTGGTCAGGGTCCTGGCCCAGGCTCCGGCCTCTGAGAGTGACTGGTCAGGGTCCTGGCCCAGGCTCCGGCCTCTGAGAGCAGCTGGTCAGGGTCCTGGCCCAGGCTCGGGCCTCTGAGAGTGACTGGTCAGGGTCCTGGCCCAGGCTCCGGCCTCTGAGAGCAGCTGGTCAGGGTCCTGGCCCAGGCTCGGGCCTCTGAGAGTGACTGGTCAGGGTCCTGGCCCAGGCTCCGGCCTCTGAGAGTGACTGGTCAGGGTCCTGGCCCAGGTTCCAGCCTCTGAGAGTGACTGGTCAAGGTCCTGGCCCAGGCTCTGACCTCTGAGAGTCACTGGTCAGGATCCTGGCCCAGGCTCAGGCCTCTGAGAATGACTGGTCAGGGCGCTGGCCCAGGCTCAGGCCTCTGTGAGGAGCTGGTCAGGATGCTGGCCCAGGCTCGGGCCTCTGTGAGGAGCTGGTCAGGACGCTGGCCCAGGCTCTGGTCTCTGTGGGCAGCTCAGCTCTGCCCAGCTCTCTCTGTGGTATCTGCACACAGCTCCTCTGCTGCAGTGTGTGGATGTTCCCTCCCTCCTTCTCACAATTGGCCCTGGATAGCAAAACTAGCCTAGTGCTAAGGTGGTAGGAGCAGTGAAAGCCTCGAGACCAACAACTGGGTGGGAACCTGAGCCAGGGGTGTGGCTTCTGGCCCTCTGGCTGTCCCCCATGGTGAGGGGCAGCACAGCAACAAGTGCTGAGGACCATCTGGTGGGTTCTGGATGCCTGCCTTCATCAGGCTTCACAGCCTGGAACAGCACAGAAGGGGTGCACACTGCTCTGCAGAGAGGCTGGCAGGGCCAGGCCCCTGGCAGGGAGCCCGTATGCAGACAAGCCACGTGGGTCACTGCACACCTGCCTTGGTCACCCTCTGGATGGTCCCTCATCCCAGAGCCATGTTCAGATAGCAGTTAGAAAGACCCTCTGGAGAGCACTACCTCCTCAGCCTCCTCCCTTCCTGGTTTGCATTTGTCTGGGTTTTCTACATCATTATTAACCAGTAAGAATTAAAAAAAAAAAAAAAAAAAGAGAGATGTTGTTGGTTTTTCTTGAATAAAATAGGTTAGTATCATTTCTTGTTTCTCAAAGATTTTCTAAATTCAGGAAAAAAAAATTTTTTTAAATAAAAGGAAAAATATTCCATCTCTGCTTTTGCTGCAAAATGATCTGAAATACAGGCTTTTTTTTTTTCCTAAGGGCTGGCTGCGCAATGGAAAAATACCAGACAGTATCCCGATAGCCCAATAGGGGGCCCTGGAGAGTCCTCTGCCTGAGGTTGTTTATCAAGGAGAGAAAGGGTACCAGGGGCCCAGGATCAGAGAGGGCGCCACCACTGCTTAGCTAGCTGTCAGCCGAGCTGAAAACGGGATCCAATCAGTTTCCCACCTTTACCCCCCACCCCACCCTTTTACCTTCCTTGTGCCGGGAGAGAGCAAAATGAAACATCAAAATGCTTAAAATAACATTTGGAAGGAAAAAGGACAAAAACAAAACAAAACAAAAAATCATGGCTTTTCACTTCCTGTGTTTCACGTCTTTGGGGGTGAGAGTTTGTTTAAAATGCCCTTTAAAGGTAAATGCACGTGCCATCCAGGTCGACCGTGTTCGGTACCTCAGCAGCTCATACTGCAGATTCACTGGGTCAAGATGGTTGCTCAAGCTGGTGAGCTCACACCATCCAAGACAGAGGACCAGGCTGGCAGTTCACCCCAGCTTTGCTAACCTGACAGATGAAAGCGAAAGCCTGCCTTCTAACCCACTTAGGGCAGTGCCGGAACCTGCAGATTAGCTCCCGGATGAAACTGAGCCCCAGAGCAGCCTCTCTGCTGGAGTAGAACTTGCCCAGGATCGCCACCACCTGTGAGAAAGAGCCAGCATGAGAGGCTGCCGTCCCTGTAATGAACAGCACTCTGCTCAGAACGAGCTTCCCACCTCTTCAGATCAACTTACAGCCACAAGAGAACGTAATTTTTTTCAATTAACACTGGTACACAGAGAAAAAATAGATGTTTAAATATATGGTAATACATACACGAACATAAAACTCTTCATAAAAAATGAAATCAACATGGGGATAAACCCTAGAAAAATGGATCCCCAAGGCTTAAGGTTCCAATTTTTAAATATGCCACCTTGAGAAATGAGTAAATTGCTATCTTTCAGGACATGCCACTTTTACAAAATTTTAGTACCGTCAGACCATCTTAAAATCAATATTTTCAAGTGAGATTGTCTCTGCCCGTGCAGTTGGTAAAAGCCTCATAGGACAGGATTGGCTTTTCTATCGGAGCCTGCTCATTAAGCATTCTTCTACCGAGCTATGGAGTATTAAAAAAAGCAAAAAACAAAAACAAAAAAAACAAACAAAAAACAACTACTTAGATATTATTTAAAAGGATTCATATACAAAATGATTTGTGCACAATTTTCATCATGGAAGCATACAAATGAAAAACAAAAGGCAATCCTGAAAATTGATTGAAATAATGCAGCTCCTAACTGCATATTTTTAAAGCTGGGTTTACAGGAAAAGACAATGAAGCCCAAGAGAAATGCAGGGGTTAAAATGGGAACACACAAACAGCTATCTAACAAACGAGCAGTGGGGAAACGGCCCTTACTAGTTTGAAGGAGATCCAGCGAACTTCAGAAACTTTGTCTGCACAGAGCTTCAAGGCAATGTGCATTAGGTGATCCGTGAACATCACTGGGGCCGTAGAGCTCCAGAATCAGTGTCAGCTGCCTACAATTTAAAACAGCACAAAATTATTTTTTTGGTCTAAAAAAAAGCACGTTATGAATTTCTCTTTACTCTCCTCTTCTCCCTTACAGAAACACAGCCGGGCTGGGAAATGAACAGCCCCGAAGACATAGCTCGGCTTGAGAAGCCCACGGCTGTGGCCAGAGAGCCAGCCCTGGGAAAGGGAGGCATGGTAAAAAAAAAAAAAAAGCACGGAGACACGTGGGAAAAAAAAAATCCTGTCTCCCTTTTGCAGACCACTCGGAAAGGAAATGAATTAAACTTTGTGCGACAGGAGTGGAGACATTTATGGGCACCGTCTGGACGTTTCGATGCTGGGTTATCGGTAGAAAGGCACATGAAACTTTCCCCTCAAAACACCGATAAGGGAGAAACGGCGGCTTTTCTCGGCGCGTGAAGCCGAGCGGCCAAGCGGTGGAGCTCGCGGGAGCCCCGCGGCCGCGAAGCCGCTGCCCGGTTCGCACGCACTAGCACCGGGCCGCCCTCCGAGAGCATCGGGCCGGGAGCACCGGGCCGAGAGCAGCGAGCCGAGAGCGCACCGCCGCCGCCGGTCCGCGGCTCCGAGGAAACAGATGGTCTGATTTCCTAGCGGGCGCAGAGGAAATGAAAAAGGGACGGGGAGGAAGTTCGGCGGCCCGGGAGCGGCCAGCACTTTCATATCGAAACACCGTGAGCAGAAAAAATGAGAGCAATATCGCGCCCGAGCGAGGAGATCGGATCTCGGGGCCGCAATAAGCGGGCCGAGATGGCAGATAGCGGCGGGGACCATCGCGGGCACCGACACCCGCAGCCACGCTGGCCGCCGCCAGGGGGCGCAAGGCCGACGCGGAAGGCCCAGGCCTGTTTTTCTCAGGTCTCTTTGCAAGCAAGGGATGGAGCAGGGCATAATGACTAAACCTCAATCTCTCAAATTAAGCATAATGATTAAAGCTCACAGCAAAGAGAAAATCTTCCAGTTTGCCCCTGGCATCCGCCAGATCATATCCTGAGTAGCTGAGAAAGCCTGATGGATTTCTTCAGGAAGACAATTATTTGAGAGATCACTAGTTGTGGATAAGAAAAATGAAAACTAAAGATACAGAAATGAATCTCAACAAGGTGGAAACAAAAGGCCAGACAAGCACCCCACAAACAATTCCCGTACATCATGAAAGGATGCTGTCAACCCGGGGGGATGACGACCACATTTTCTGTTTCATAACCAGTAAAGCCTAAAACATTCCCTGGGCTGGCACCAGGTGGAACAATGAGCTCTTCACATAGGCATGACGGGCGGACGCAAGGGAGCCTCTTTGGGGGCTGTTTTTATTTAATAACCATCTCATCCGGATGAGACCTTTTCAGACCTTGATGCAGCCCAATATGCTTTGGACGCTAAAGTACACAAGGTACCATGCACCCTACAGAGACCGCAGTACTCAGAATGTTCAACAAGGCTTTGCAAAACCGCTCCAATTCATAGGAAAATATTGAAGAGTGGGTGATTCATCTTTTATTTGGTTCGAATAAATTGCCTTATAGAACAGCAGAACACTCCAATTCCAGAGTGACTCTAGTCCTGTCTTCATGTGAAAAATGAATGCCTCCCCAGAGACAGGGGGACTTACAAGTCAGAGCTTTGGAATTCAGTTTATACCTTAATAAAAACATAATCTCTTTATCCAAAAGAACACTATTACTGCTGGATTTGAAATCAATTATAAGGTAGGAAAATGAAGCCTTGTTCCCTATGATCTACCTTATGGCTCCACACAGGGTTTGACTCACTCTGCTAGTTCATATCGAAATCTCCAGTTCCGGCTGCTATGGCTGCTGTCGGTCACTATGAATTCTTGAAGCTGATAAAGATACTCTTTCCTCTTGTCTTCACGGAGCAACTGTTTTCAAAAAAATGGATGCATAAGTGAAAGCACATCGGCCTCCGAGTGACCCAGCAGCCCAGGGTGGCTTAAATGACCACGGCTGCTGACTGTTGTCAAGGGCAAGTGTGCCCCACGCACCCCACCTACCCTGGTGGATGGGAGTGCTGCTCCAAGCCCTGGGACCTGTTCCGTCTGTGATTCCCACCCAAGGAAGCATGTCTGTGTGCCCAACCTCTGAGAGTGACTGGTCAGGGTCCTGGTCCAGGCTCCGGCCTCTGAGAGTCAGCTGGTCAGGGTCCTGGTCCAGGCTCAGGCCTCTGAGAGTGACTGGTCAGGGTCCTGGCCCAGGCTCCGGCCTCTGAGAGTGACTGGTCAGGGTCCTGGCTCCAGGCTCCGGCCTCTGAGAGCAGCTGGTCAGGGTCCTGGCCCAGGCTCGGGCCTCTGAGAGTGACTGGTCAGGGTCCTGGCCCAGGCTCGGCCTCTGAGAGATGCTGGTCAGGGTCCTGGCCCAGGCATCACCTTCTGAGAGTGACTGGTCAGGGATCCTGGCCCAGGCTCCGGCCTCTGAGAGTGACTGGTCAGGGTCCTGGCCAGGTTCCAGCCTCTGAGAGTGACTGGTCAAGGTTCCTGGCCCAGGCTCTGACCTCTGAGAGTCACTGGTCAGGATCCTGGCCCAGGCTCAGGCCTCTGAGAATGACTGGTCAGGGCGCTGGCCCAGGCTCAGGCCTCTGTGAGGAGCTGGTCAGGATGCTGGCCCAGGCTCGGGCCTCTGTGAGGAGCTGGTCAGGACGCTGGCCCAGGCTCTGGTCTCTGGTGGCAGATCTCAGCTCTGCCCAGCTCTCTCTGTGGTATCTGCACACAGCTCCTCTGCTGCAGTGTGTGGATGTTCCCTCCCTCCTTCTCACAATTGGCCCTGGATAGCAAAACTAGCCTAGTGCTAAGGTGGTAGGAGCAGTGAAAGCCTCGAGACCAACAACTGGGTGGGAACCTGAGCCAGGGGTGTGGCTTCTGGCCCTCTGGCTGTCCCCCATGGTGAGGGGCAGCACAGCAACAAGTGCTGAGGACCATCTGGTGGGTTCTGGATGCCTGCCTTCATCAGGCTTCACAGCCTGGAACAGCACAGAAGGGGTGCACACTGCTCTGCAGAGAGGCTGGCAGGGCCAGGCCCCTGGCAGGGAGCCCGTATGCAGACAAGCCACGTGGGTCACTGCACACCTGCCTTGGTCACCCTCTGGATGGTCCCTCATCCCAGAGCCATGTTCAGATAGCAGTTAGAAAGACCCTCTGGAGAGCACTACCTCCTCAGCCTCCTCCCTTCCTGGTTTGCATTTGTCTGGGTTTTCTACATCATTACTAACCAGAAGAATTAAAAAAAAAAAGAGATGTTTGTTGGGTTTTTCTTGATAAATAGTTTTTTTCTTTTTTTTTTTTTTTTTTTTTTTCTAGATTTTCTGAAATAGAAAAAAATTTTTTTTTTAAATAAAAGGAAAAAAATATTCCATCTCTGGCTTTTGCTGAAAAATGATCTCGAAATACAGGCTTTTTTTTTCCTAAGGCTGGCTGCGCAATGGAAAAATACCAGACAGTATCCCGATAGCCCAATAGGGGGCCCTGGAGAGTCCTCTGCCTGAGGTTGTTTATCAAGGAAAGAAAGGGTACCAGGGGCCCAGGATCAGAGAGGGCGCCACCGCTGCTTAGCTAGTTGTCAGCCGAGCTGAAAACCGGATCCAATCAGTTCCCACCTTTACCCCAACCCCACCTTGTTACCTTCCTTGTGCCGGGAGAGAGCAAAATGAAACATCAAAATGCTTAAAATAACATTTGGAAGGAAAAGGACAGAAAACAAAACAAAACAAAAAATCTGGCTTTTTCACTTCCTGTGTTTTCACGTCTTTGGGGGTGAGAGTTTGTTTAAAATGCCCTTTAAAGGTAAATGCACGTGCCATCCAGGTCGACCGTGTTCGGTACCTCAGCAGCTCATACTGCAGATTCACTGTGTCAAGATGGTTGCTCAAGCTGGTGAGCTCACACCATCCAAGACAGAGGACCAGGCTGGCAGTTCACCCCAGCTTTGCTAACCTGACAGATGAAAGCGAAAGCCTGCCTTCCAACCCACTTAGGGCAGTGCCGGAACCTGCAGATTAGCTCCCGGATGAAACTGAGCCCCAGAGCAGCCTCTCTGCTGGAGTAGAACTTGCCCAGGATCGCCACCACCTGTGAGAAAGAGCCAGCATGAGAGGCTGCCGTCCCTGTAATGAACAGCACTCTGCTCAGAACGAGCTTCCCACCTCTTCAGATCAACTTACAGCCACAAGAGAACGTAATTTTTTTCAACTAACACTGGTACCACAGAGAAAAAATAGATTTTAAAATATATGGTAATACATACACGAACATTTTAAAACTCTTCATAAAAATGAAATCAACATGGGATAAACCCTAGAAAAATGGATCCCCAAGGCTAAGGTTCCGAATTTTTAAATATGCCACCTTGAGAAATGATGTAAATTGCTATCTTCAGGACATTGCCACTTTTACAAAATTTTAGTACCGTCAGACCATATTAAAATTAATATTTTCAAGTGAGATTGTCTCTGCCCGTGCAGTTGGTAAAAGCCTCATAGGACAGGATTGGCTTTTCTATCGGAGCCTGCTCATTAAGCATTCTTCTACCGAGCTATGGATATTAAAAAAAGCAAAAAACAAAAAAAAAATTTAAAGTCCTTCCAAATGATGAAATGCCTTCCAGAAGTTTCTGGAATTTTAAAGACAGAATAATGTGTGTTGTAAAAGTTACAGTAATTGGATTTTTAGATATTATCTTTGTTCATACAACATTGAATTGGCCACCTGTGGGAAAGAGCAAGCAGGGGGCATAGCAGGACAGAGAGAATGTGGCCAGAAGTGGTGGGGCTTAAGCCTAGTCCTACAAGTGCTGAAGGAAGCCAGCTTGGACACACAGCTTACATTCAGTCTTATTTGAGCTTAACACCACCATGTGGCTGTGGTTACATCTTCTCACTGACTACAAAATAAACTCGCCACAATACAATGAGGTTAAGCACAAGTCAGTTGCCTTTCATAGCATAACTCAAGATGGATAACTGCCTCTCCCTTTCTAGAGGGCTATATAATATTTTGTATTTTGCTGTATGTTTATTAAACAAGACTGAATTATAATCATTTATATAGTTGTATTCATGCCATAAATCTCCAGTTCTCTGCCACTCAGCCTGTCATGGTTTCCTGGGGGACCTAGAGCCACGTAATGGCTGGGTTATCTAAGACGAGAGGCCCACACACTCTTCTCCAGCAGTGTCTGCCGCAGGGCCTTGGCTAGTAGAACTCTCACATTCGGCACAGGATCTGATGCCAGGCTCAGAAGACTGGGAAGCAGGTGTTCCACAAACTGGTCCACAGGGATACACTCTTCCAGCACCACAGCCTGCAAGGGATGAAAGCCACAGCCCAACAGTGACTTTTCAAGGTTTCTAAGCACTCACACTTCTTTAATTCTAAAAATGTCACTTCAGAATCTCTTTTTTGATCTCTAAGTTTGAGAGACACATACATGCCTGGGTGTGCACGTGTCTGTGTGTCTGTGTGTGCATGTATGCATGTATGAGTGTGTGTGTGTGTATGTGTGTGTGTGTGTGTGTGTGAACTTCAGTGGTTAAATCTTATAATTCACTCCAGGGATTGAGTGCCAAGAAATATAAGATTAAGGAGGGAAATATGGGCTTCAGAACCAGATAAAGGTTCAAAACCTATCTTGGTTGCTGTGTGGCCTGAGGTAAGTAGGTTGGCCTTTCTGAGCCTCAGTTTCCTCCGTGTCCCATGGAAGATCCTTGACGCCAATCACCTAGCACAGTGTCAGCACATTCTACATGCCTGCCCAGTAAAGAACCCTTGTCTCTATCCAAGACATGGACTAGCTGCCAGATGAACTTTGATGCTGGCCTAACCCTGGGAGCAGCTGGTCCAGGCGTTGGAACAGGCTCAGGCCTCCAAGAGCGACTGGTCAGGGCTCTGGCCCAGGCTCGGGCCTCTGAGAGTGACGGGCTGGTGAGAGCACTGGCCAAGGCTTGGGCCTCTGTGAGCAGCTGGTTAGGACGCTGGCTCAGGCTCGGGCCTCTGATAGTGACGGGCTGGTGAGAGCACTGGACAAGGCTTGGGCCTCTGTGAGCAGCTGGTCAGGGCACTGGCCCAGGCTCGGGCCTCTGATAGAGATGGGCTTGTGAGAGCACTGGCCAAGGCTTGGGCCTCTGTGAGCAGCTTGTCAGGACGCTGGCCCAGGCTTGGGCCTCTGTGAGCAGCTGGTCAGGGCACTGGCCCAGGCTTGGGCCACTATGAACAGCTGGTCAGGGCGCTGGCCCAGGCTTGGGCCACTGTGAACAGCTGGTCAGGGCGCTGGCCCAGGCTTGGGCCTCTGTGAGCAGCTGGTCAGGGCACTGGCCCAGGCTTGGGCCTCTGTGAGCAGCTGGTCAGGGCACTGGCCCAGGCTTGGGCCTCTGTGAGCAGCTGGTCAGGGCGCTGGCCCAGGCTCGGGCCTCTGTGAGCAGCTGGTCAGGGCGCTGGCCCAGGCTCGGGCCTCTGTGAGCAGCTGGTCAGGGCGCTGGCCCAGGCTTGGGCCACTGTGAGCAGCTGGTCAGGGCGCTGGCCCAGGCTTGGGCCACTGTGAGCAGCTGGTCAGGGCGCTGGCCCAGGCTTGGGCCACTGTGAACAGCTGGTCAGGGCGCTGGCCCAGGCTTGGGCCACTGTGAGCAGCTGGTCAGGGCGCTGGCCCAGGCTTGGGCCACTGTGAGCAGCTGGTCAGGGCGCTGGCCCAGGCTTGGGCCACTGTGAGCAGCTGGTCAGGGCGCTGGCCCAGGCTTGGGCCACTGTGAGCAGCTGGTCAGGGCGCTGGCCCAGGCTTGGGCCACTGTGAGCAGCTGGTCAGGGCGCTGGCCCAGGCTTGGGCCACTGTGAGCAGCTGGTCAGGGCGCTGGCCCAGGCTTGGGCCACTGTGAGCAGCTGGTCAGGGCGCTGGCCCAGGCTTGGGCCACTGTGAGCAGCTGGTCAGGGCGCTGGCCCAGGCTTGGGCCACTGTGAGCAGCTGGTCAGGGCGCTGGCCCAGGCTTGGGCCACTGTGAGCAGCTGGTCAGGGCGCTGGCCCAGGCTTGGGCCACTGTGAGCAGCTGGTCAGGGCGCTGGCCCAGGCTTGGGCCACTGTGAACAGCTGGTCAGGGCGCTGGCCCAGGCTTGGGCCACTGTGAACAGCTGGTCAGGGCGCTGGCCCAGGCTCAGGCCTCTGAGAGTGATGGACTGGTTAGGGTGCTGGCCCAGATTCGGGCCTCTGCGAGAGACTGGTTAGGGTGCTGGCCCAGACTCAGGCCTCTGTGAGAGACTGGTCAGGGTGCTGACCCAGGCTCGGGCCTCTGAGAGTGACTGGTCAGGGTCTTGGCCCAGGCTCCACCCTCTGAGAGCGAAGGGTGAGGGCACTGGCGCAGGCTCCGCCCTCTGAGAATGACTGACTGGTCAGGGCACTCGCTGGCCCAGGCTCCGGCCTCTGAGAGTGACTGACTGGTCAGGGCGTTGGCCCAGGCTCCGGCCTCTGAGAGCAGCTGGTCAGGGTCCTGGCCCAGGCTCGGGCCTCTGAGAGTGACTGGTCAGGGTCCTGGCCCAGGCTCCGGCCTCTGAGAGTGACTGGTCAGGGTCCTGGCCCAGGTTCCAGCCTCTGAGAGTGACTGGTCAAGGTCCTGGCCCAGGCTCTGACCTCTGAGAGTCACTGGTCAGGATCCTGGCCCAGGCTCAGGCCTCTGAGAATGACTGGTCAGGGCGCTGGCCCAGGCTCAGGCCTCTGTGAGGAGCTGGTCAGGATGCTGGCCCAGGCTCGGGCCTCTGTGAGGAGCTGGTCAGGACGCTGGCCCAGGCTCTGGTCTCTGTGGGCAGCTCAGCTCTGCCCAGCTCTCTCTGTGGTATCTGCACACAGCTCCTCTGCTGCAGTGTGTGGATGTTCCCTCCCTCCTTCTCACAATTGGCCCTGGATAGCAAAACTAGCCTAGTGCTAAGGTGGTAGGAGCAGTGAAAGCCTCGAGACCAACAACTGGGTGGGAACCTGAGCCAGGGGTGTGGCTTCTGGCCCTCTGGCTGTCCCCCATGGTGAGGGGCAGCACAGCAACAAGTGCTGAGGACCATCTGGTGGGTTCTGGATGCCTGCCTTCATCAGGCTTCACAGCCTGGAACAGCACAGAAGGGGTGCACACTGCTCTGCAGAGAGGCTGGCAGGGCCAGGCCCCTGGCAGGGAGCCCGTATGCAGACAAGCCACGTGGGTCACTGCACACCTGCCTTGGTCACCCTCTGGATGGTCCCTCATCCCAGAGCCATGTTCAGATAGCAGTTAGAAAGACCCTCTGGAGAGCACTACCTCCTCAGCCTCCTCCCTTCCTGGTTTGCATTTGTCTGGGTTTTCTACATCATTACTAACCAGTAAGAATTAAAAAAAAAAAAAGAGATGTTGTTGGTTTTTCTTGAATAAAATAGGTTAGTATCATTTCTTGTTTCTCAAAGATTTTCTAAATTCAGGAAAAAAAATTTTTTTTTAAATAAAAGGAAAAATATTCCATCTCTGCTTTTGCTGCAAAATGATCTGAAATACAGGCTTTTTTTTTCCTAAGGGCTGGCTGCGCAATGGAAAAATACCAGACAGTATCCCGATAGCCCAATAGGGGGCCCTGGAGAGTCCTCTGCCTGAGGTTGTTTATCAAGGAAAGAAAGGGTACCAGGGGCCCAGGATCAGAGAGGGCGCCACCGCTGCTTAGCTAGTTGTCAGCCGAGCTGAAAACCGGATCCAATCAGTTCCCACCTTTACCCCCCACCCCACCCTTTTACCTTCCTTGTGCCGGGAGAGAGCAAAATGAAACATCAAAATGCTTAAAATAACATTTGGAAGGAAAAAGGACAAAAACAAAACAAAACAAAAAATCATGGCTTTTCACTTCCTGTGTTTCACGTCTTTGGGGGTGAGAGTTTGTTTAAAATGCCATTTAAAGGTAAATGCACGTGCCATCCAGGTCGACCGTGTTCGGTACCTCAGCAGCTCATACTGCAGATTCACTGAGTCAAGATGGTTGCTCAAGCTGGTGAGCTCACACCATCCAAGACAGAGGACCAGGCTGGCAGTTCACCCCAGCTTTGCTAACCTGACAGATGAAAGCGAAAGCCTGCCTTCAAACCCACTTAGGGCAGTGCCGGAACCTGCAGATTAGCTCCCGGATGAAACTGAGCCCCAGAGCAGCCTCTCTGCTGGAGTAGAACTTGCCCAGGATCGCCACCACCTGTGAGAAAGAGCCAGCATGAGAGGCTGCCGTCCCTGTAATGAACAGCACTCTGCTCAGAACGAGCTTCCCACCTCTTCAGATCAACTTACAGCCACAAGAGAACGTAATTTTTTTCAATTAACACTGGTACACAGAGAAAAAATAGATGTTTAAATATATGGTAAT
This sequence comes from Rhizomys pruinosus, assembly GCA_009823505.1. NCBI lineage: Eukaryota > Metazoa > Chordata > Mammalia > Rodentia > Spalacidae > Rhizomys > Rhizomys pruinosus. Next base: position 2,114,279 of record VZQC01008058.1, on the reverse strand, counting down.
ACATACACGAACATAAAACTCTTCATAAAAAATGAAATCAACATGGGGATAAACCCTAGAAAAATGGATCCCCAAGGCTTAAGGTTCCAATTTTTAAATATGCCACCTTGAGAAATGAGTAAATTGCTATCTTTCAGGACATGCCACTTTTACAAAATTTTAGTACCGTCAGACCATCTTAAAATCAATATTTTCAAGTGAGATTGTCTCTGCCCGTGCAGTTGGTAAAAGCCTCATAGGACAGGATTGGCTTTTCTATCGGAGCCTGCTCATTAAGCATTCTTCTACCGAGCTATGGAGTATTAAAAAAAGCAAAAAACAAAAACAAAAAAAACAAACAAAAAACAACTACTTAGATATTATTTAAAAGGATTCATATACAAAATGATTTGTGCACAATTTTCATCATGGAAGCATACAAATGAAAAACAAAAGGCAATCCTGAAAATTGATTGAAATAATGCAGCTCCTAACTGCATATTTTTAAAGCTGGGTTTACAGGAAAAGACAATGAAGCCCAAGAGAAATGCAGGGGTTAAAATGGGAACACACAAACAGCTATCTAACAAACGAGCAGTGGGGAAACGGCCCTTACTAGTTTGAAGGAGATCCAGCGAACTTCAGAAACTTTGTCTGCACAGAGCTTCAAGGCAATGTGCATTAGGTGATCCGTGAACATCACTGGGGCCGTAGAGCTCCAGAATCAGTGTCAGCTGCCTACAATTTAAAACAGCACAAAATTATTTTTTTGGTCTAAAAAAAAGCACGTTATGAATTTCTCTTTACTCTCCTCTTCTCCCTTACAGAAACACAGCCGGGCTGGGAAATGAACAGCCCCGAAGACATAGCTCGGCTTGAGAAGCCCACGGCTGTGGCCAGAGAGCCAGCCCTGGGAAAGGGAGGCATGGTAAAAAAAAAAAAAAAGCACGGAGGTGCTGCTCTGCTCCAGTGTTCTGCTGTGGGGGAAGACAGCAGAACAGTCTTTGCCCAATCAGGATCCAAGTGTCCGAAATCTGCTCATTTCAGGTATCGTAATAGGTTCAGTTTAAAATTATTTTTCCAAGCCTTCCTGCAACTGAAGGACTACGGAGTAGGCAGGTCTTCCGGGGAAGCTCTTAAAAGGGGGCTTCGGGTCCGTGGGAGGCAGTTCCTTTCGTTTCCCCTTTTCTTTTTCTTTCCCTTCTCAAAATGAAACTGAAAGACTGATATCCCAGCAACCATCCGAGAGGACTGTGAAGAGAAGGACAAGAACATCTCAGACCCTGCTTCACCACCGCTCCTGATTTCTGTATTGTGGCCCCACCTGTTTACCGCTGTCTGCAGAAGCTGTGACTGCCCCAAAGCCCTACTGTCAGATCTTTGTTTTATGCTACTGAATGTAATTATAAATTTACAAAGTACTGTAGCCACATGGCACAAGTTTAATTATATATATNGGGGACCATCGCGGGCACCGACACCCGCAGCCACGCTGGCCGCCGCCAGGGGGCGCAAGGCCGACGCGGAAGGCCCAGGCCTGTTTTTCTCAGGTCTCTTTGCAAGCAAGGGATGGAGCAGGGCATAATGACTAAACCTCAATCTCTCAAATTAAGCATAATGATTAAAGCTCACAGCAAAGAGAAAATCTTCCAGTTTGCCCCTGGCATCCGCCAGATCATATCCTGAGTAGCTGAGAAAGCCTGATGGATTTCTTCAGGAAGACAATTATTTGAGAGATCACTAGTTGTGGATAAGAAAAATGAAAACTAAAGATACAGAAATGAATCTCAACAAGGTGGAAACAAAAGGCCAGACAAGCACCCCACAAACAATTCCCGTACATCATGAAAGGATGCTGTCTACCCGGGGGGATGACGACCACATTTTCTGTTTCATAACCAGTAAAGCCTAAAACATTCCCTGGGCTGGCACCAGGTGGAACAATGAGCTCTTCACATAGGCATGACGGGCGGACGCAAGGGAGCCTCTTTGGGGGCTGTTTTTATTTAATAACCATCTCATCCGGATGAGACCTTTTCAGACCTTGATGCAGCCCAATATGCTTTGGACGCTAAAGTACACAAGGTACCATGCACCCTACAGAGACCGCAGTACTCAGAATGTTCAACAAGGCTTTGCAAAACCGCTCCAATTCATAGGAAAATATTGAAGAGTGGGTGATTCATCTTTTATTTGGTTCGAATAAATTGCCTTATAGAACAGCAGAACACTCCAATTCCAGAGTGACTCTAGTCCTGTCTTCATGTGAAAAATGAATGCCTCCCCAGAGACAGGGGGCCTTACAAGTCAGAGCTTTGGAATTCAGTTTATACCTTAATAAAAACATAATCTCTTTATCCAAAAGAACACTATTACTGCTGGATTTGAAATCAATTATAAGGTAGGAAAATGAAGCCTTGTTCCCTGTGATCTACCTTATGGCTCCACACAGGGTTTGACTCACTCTGCTAGTTCATATCGAAATCTCCAGTTCCGGCTGCTATGGCTGCTGTCGGTCACTATAAATTCTTGAAGCTGATAAAGATACTCTTTCCTCTTGTCTTCATGGAGCAACTGTTTTCAAAAAAATGGATGCATAAGTGAAAGCACATCGGCCTCCGAGTGACCCAGCAGCCCAGGGTGGCTTAAATGACCACGGCTGCTGACTGTTGTCAAGGGCAAGTGTGCCCCACGCACCCCACCTACCCTGGTGGATGGGAGTGCTGCTCCAAGCCCTGGGACCTGTTCCGTCTGTGATTCCCACCCAAGGAAGCATGTCTGTGTGCTTGACAGCTGCCTCTGGAGCTGAGACCACAGCTCTAAAATGGAAGGCCAGGGTCCAAATGGGGCGGTGGCCACCAAGGTCTCCTGGGTCACACAGGTATGGCTAACCAGCTCCTCTAGGTCATTTCTAAATTCGTATTTTTACACTCATCCTTCCTTTAGGGGAAGAAAAAGAAGAAGAAAAAAAGTCAAGAAAGGAGACAGCAGCAACACCTTGCAGAAAAGGTCTTCATGGGGAGCTGAGGCTGGACCTGGGCCCAGGCTCTTTCCTCAGGGGACCTCTGGGAAGGTAGGTCACTCCCCCAGGGACCTTTGTTTTCTTCTGCAGGGTGTCCAGGAGCCAGACTGCATCACCCTTCACAGAAGCACAGCTCTGCAGGGTGGGAGCAGCAGCAGAGGTATAAAAACACTGGCAGCAAGGGAGGGGTGGACTCCAGTGTTTCAAGTGCAGAGTCCATCACTGCCGACTGCACTGCTGCTGTTTTCCTCTGACACCTGCCAATCCCGGTTCAATACGACTGACTACAAAAAAAGGATTATTTGTTTCTTAACCCTCCTCCTTCCTACCTTTAGGAAATCATACAGATGTTTAAGAACTCCTATGCGTACTTCATCCAGATCCTTTAAAAATCCATTGAAGATGGGTACCAGGTCAGCTGCTGTCAACTGATCCCCAAGAATCATGGCCAGCTCGTGTATAGATAAAGCGAGGGTCCGACGGACCTTCCACTAGGGGTGCACAGCATACATATGAGTCAATACAAGCAAGTGCAATTCAGTGTTCCCGGAATCTTACATGACAATTCTTCCCAGGCCAGTAAACATGCCAGCTCACAGCCACACGAACGTCAGGCCAACAAGCTGTGAGCAGCATCCCGAGTCTCCTACTGAGCGGACTCCCTTCTCCTTCATGTGCCTCTGAAAAGCCTTCTTTTACCTGAACATCGGAAGCCAGTGTTTCATATGTATCCTTCAGACAATGCCAGTTCTGCCTGCCGAGGGTCAGGGCCACCCCGGGGAGGCGGCTGTAGGCACAGTGTTTGGCTCTGTCAGTATCTACAGTCTGGGCTCGAGCTGGGTCAGTCATGGACAGGAACTGGTCTAGCAGAGGCTGAGGGATTATGTCCTGGGGAATGAGAGAAAGGAAAACATCATGCTTGCAGGGAGAGCCAAAGACAGCAGCGCAGGCATGAAAGCTCAGGGCAGCATGGATTGAGAGCAGTAAAGCAGAACCAGGTGAGGACGAGAGGCCTTCCCAGAGCTGGGGGCCTGCTGTCTCCTACTCAGACAGATCAATCAGTGCCCGCAATCATCTTCTCCAGAGCAGAGAGCCTGGGAGTGCTGTGCATGACACAGCATTCTAACATTTGGAGACATCTTCCCTGCCACTGCCCAGGAACCTGGGGCCCAAGGCCCACCTCAGGATCATCGCTACATTTTTCTGACCAAAGGGAGACCTCCATCACAACACACTACCTATCTACATTGGTCTCTGGAAAAGCAATGTGGGATGATGTAACATATTTCAAGGTTTTGTTTGGTTTTGTTTTGTTTTAATGATACAAGGGGCCAACCATAAGACAGTATGAAAGCAAGCATGGTTCAACAGAGGAAGCTGACAACTTTTTGGACACACACACACACACACACACACACACACACACACACGACCAAAGCAATTGTTATAAAACCTTAATGTGAGGTCATTTTTTTTCCTCCCATTGGTGAGCTTTATTAAAATATGACTTTAGATTGTTCAGAAGAATTTACCTACTACTACATAATTATTTTTAAGTTAGAGAGAAAATATTACCAATGTAATAGACTAAGATAGGTAATTAATAATGACAGAAGAAAAACACTTGGTTTCAATGGCCATTCTTAAACTCAACTTTCAGAAAAATACAGAGGTTGAATTGCTTTTCTTTCCCTTTAAGGAACAAACCTGTAATTTAGACTTATTCTTGATTGTGGCAGGTTTGTCCCTCTGCTCAGTCTCTAGATGGTCACTGGTTCCATTCTGGGGGTCACTGGGATCCTGAAGAGTTCATTAAACAGTTGCCAATGCATACCAAAAGAGGAAGCACTCCTCACCCAGACCCATTAAGGAACCCTCCTTTGTGCCAGAAACGACAAGAGTAACTTCTCAAAGGCAACAGTACCTGCTCTGACATGAGAAGCTGGATGGATGGCACATGGCCTCGTCCCCAAGTGCTCAGGGAAAGGGATCTCAAATTCAAACAGGTCAATGTCAAAGATGCCCCAGGCCTTGCACCTGACAGTCTTTAAGCCCTGGATCTTCTTTGTGTGGCTGACCAACACCCCAAATATAGCTATAAAAGGAAGGGCTTCCCAGAAGGGCAGAACAAGTGTTAGCAGCTTTTACTGCCATCAGAGAGTGCTGAGGGCCAGGGAACAGAGACTTTGGGAGAAGAGATGTGGCTGACAGAGGAGTGTTTACTCAGTAAACTGTTCTCAATTTTCACATGTACAAACACTCCTGATGCCTGCTGACGAACCTTTACATTAGGTTAACAATTAAAATGTGCAAGAACATTCAAGGGTGACATGTTGGTCTCTGATCATTGATTAACATTAACTCAGATGGGCCTGACCTTCTCCTTCAACCATAACGTGGATTTCCAACTTGCACTTGAAATGTCATACTGTCTATGGTCCTAATGGATTCTGACAAATCGGCTCAATATATGATCCAGGAGTCAATTAATACCCCAATAGCAGTGTTTGCTCTGAGTATGCTACCAGAACCCTAACTCCCAAGGTTGACACGGAAACTCATGATTTGTTTGAACAGAAAGCAGGAGGAAAGCATCATTTTGCTATGAGACCCCAAGGCTTCTCTTGGGCATGCACAGCGCCTCGGTTGTTACATATTAATTCACATGCACTAATAAGATGTGGCTGGAATCACTATGATCACTAATGTCGTTCTAGGTCTTCAGTGCAGCCATTCTGTACAGCACTCACTTCAGGAGCTAAGTCAAGCTGGAAGCAAACCATCCTAAGTGGACCTCCACAAGTACTGTGGGGTCATTTCTCCAGACAGTCCCCATGTGGGCAGCACACAGACGGTGTGCTCACTACCTGAGGCTCCTCTAGGGGTGTGTTCCCTTCTACAGCTGAGGCCCCTGGCTGATCTCACCTGAGTCCTACGGTCAAGTTGCACATCTTCTTTTACCATCTATACTATGGCTGAAACCTTTTACTCCATACTTCAAAAGACCCAGCATGAACAGGTCTGCTCCTTTTTCTTTTTTCCTTTTTTTTTTTTTTCAATTATACCTTTGATAAAGAAGCCTGAATACTAACACAGCCCACTACTGGCCAGCCCTTTCTACTACTACTGCTGCTGGTGCTGCTACACACACAGGATTTGTCCAGGCAGATAACAAAGGTAGCAAGTGAGCTTCCTTGACAATGTTCTAGAAACAACTGGCAGCACAGGACAGTGCATCAGAACTTACTAATCTAACATAACTTCAACAACTTGTAAGCATTTTAGATTCAGATTTGTACCACCGCTGCTTTATTTGAACAGGCTTAGGGTTAGGGCAATAAATAAGTCACTAAAAACAAATTATAAACTGTGTCAAAAGAGGAGTGTGCCCCTGAAGACTATTAGCTTGCAGAGTCTGCTCCTCAAAGAGCATGACAGTAAACAGGTGCCAATTCATCCAGGAAATGGGTGGTAGGAAACCCCAGCTTAAACTGGTGCAAGTGCAAGCTGAGGAGGATCTATGAAGGCCTAAGAATCCCCACTACAAGAGGTTTAGGAAGCTTCTAGAGGCCCAGGTAAGAAGGAACCCAACGGCCTGTCCTGCTAAGGTCCCATGTCTCACAGTAGGCAGACTCCAGACTGCAGAATGAAAAGTGGGCAACACACTGTCTTTTCCAAGTCCCCCCTCAGGGAAAGACCACCATTGAGCAGCCGGGTATTAAAGGATGTCTGTGAACCAAGGGGCCAGCCACACTCATCACTCTTGGAGGCCTTTGCCGACTTTAAATTCTCAGAATTGCATGAATTCGCCCTTTGCTATTATTAAGGATGTAAACGACTGCCAGCCATGACACGGGACATTTATATCATTAATCCCCCCAAAGAACCAGTGCCTGTCATCTTCTAGGAGGGGGAGGGGCTTTCTGGTGCCCACCCTATTCCTGTGGAGGGGATTCAAGGTGATCAATCACCTGATTGATTGGTTGTCTAGTTATCCAAAACATGACCTTAAGAATGAAATGAAATTTGCCATTTATCTTCTCTGCGGGGACGTATTAATAAAAGCAGGCGCAGCTTTGTGATTTCTGTCACATCCTCGGTGGATGAGGGACAGGGCAAGTACTTACTGTGCTCTGCAATATCCTGGCCACGGAGAGCTCATTCAGAGATGATGAAGCGGACAGGGGGAAGTGACTGTCAGAGGCAGAGCTGGGATCTGGAATGGACACTTGGCTTAGACCTGTCGGCCTGCTCTCTGGTTCGTTGTCGGAGTTGAGCCTTGCAACTCTCAGAGCGGCAGATAACACCTGCACCTGCGCTGCAGGGAGAGAAGTCTCAAGAATTTTAATAACTGTATGAGGCTGAGGATGCAGCTCCGTTGGTAGAGCACTTTCTTAGCATTCACAAAGCCCTGCATTCTATACCCTGTACCCATAAACCAGCTGTGACAGTGCATACTTGTAGTCCCAGCACTTGGGATACAGAGGGGGCAGGAAGATCAGAAGTTCAAGGTCATCCTCAACTACAAAGTAAATTCAAGGCCAGCAAAGATGATAGATAGACAGACAGACAGACAGACAGAATTCTGACAACTGAATGTGACTTCTGGGTTCACTTCAGAGGTACACACCAAGCTCTGGACTGGGAATGGGGTTCTTTCCATGAACATGGGCTCCCAAGTTGGAGAGCAGCCAGTAGATAGGTTCTGGAGTCTCAAGATGAGGTCTGAGCCAGGGGTAATGCTGGCCATTAACAGACCATTTCAACTGAGTAGCAGCCATGCCTACACCAGTACAACTGAACCAAACACTTCCACAGGAAAGTTTGACTCCACCAGCTCTCACAAAAAGATGAAATGAGGTTACCAAGTAGAGGTGTCTGGATGTCCCAGTGCCTACCTGTAAAATGGGATGGCTTCCCCCAACCCCACACTTACTAAGTCTACACACTGGTGTGTCCATCCCTCCTTGCATAGTGTGACTGAGTAAAAGACACACTTCACATATTTTTCTCCAAAAATAAAGCTATACATTTCCATGTCTCCAGCCTCCCAGAACACACACACGACTCCCCACATGCTATTTCCTACCAATAAAAAGATTCATCACAACGTTTAGTGCTCAGAACTGACTCCCCATGTGGTGGCTTAAGTCCCAGCTCTCAGATGAGGAATACCAGGCCCTTCACAATGGCCAGTTCACAAGTAAAATGTGTCTGACTCTTTGGGAGTTAGTGGCCCCTCTGAGATTGTGGGAAAGCCAAGAGTTACTTCTTACAGAGAAGCTAACCTCTGCAAATCCCATGCAATGCATGGCTTCCAGCACCCAAGAAATACATGCAGGATACATGCAAATCCATGCAGTACACTGCATGCAAGGTTTCAGCACCTAGGAAAGCCCTCTGAAATTCACCCCTGACTTCGTGGACTCCATCTGTCCTCTAAGCCTAGGTCAAGTGGTACCTGCTTTAACAGGTCTTCTCCCAGAAATTTCCTCTGTCCACAGGAATGACCAGTTTCCTGCCCTGTGTTTCTGACACCTGTCTGTCAGCCTTGGGCATACCCTGGGTACAGTTGCCTACACAACCCTTCTGCTAGACCTCAAGGGTCACTTTGGCCAGCCCCACTCAGGCTCTGATTCTGGGAATAAGAACAGCTCCGGTAATGTGCTTCCTAAAGCAGACCTTTGTCTACGGCCATTAGAAGTGACATGCTACACACACCCATTCCTTCAGCAAACATTGATTTAATTTCATTCCCAAACTTAAGGACAAAGACTAATCACAGCTAACTGAATCTTCACGTTTCCTTTCCCGAAAACTTCACAAATCTTTGCCCAGCAACAGAAGCAACTGTTGTTTTTCCCAATTTGTCCAACTCAAGGAAGAATACAAATATAGCCCAGTTTAGAAAGTGAAGAGCTATGACAATAGATATGGACTACAAGGTCCAGCTTCCAGCCCAGATGCTCAGTGGGAGCACTAGTCATAAAATGAAGAACATCCCCAAGAAGTTGTTGCACCCTTCTAGCTGTATGAAGACAGAACCTTGGTGCTTAGTGAAGCCCTGAGATAATGGGTTCCAAAAGGAGAGCTGCCCTGAGCTGCTCATAGGACCAAATTGGGCATGTGATATGAGAAATGATGTCACTGTCCCTGGGGCTAATAAACCTCTTGCCACTACAGACACGCCCAAGCACTGTCCCCTGTTCTTTCAGGTCAGCCTCCATGGTGTACACATGATATGAAACAAGGAGACCCAGTCCTCACACAGGACCTACCTGAAGACACCCAACTGTCCTGAACCCACCTCCCCTCCAAGTGCTTACAGTATCAAAACCATCGGGAGTCGTCTCCTCCCCCCACCCCACCCCCCACCCCATTAGCCTGAGGAAGAGGGAACAGCACCATGGGTCACATGACACACAAACATCCTGCTTTCTCTCTATTGACTACAGGCAACCTTCACCTTGAACGTCTGGATCAGCCATCATATGCTCCTGCAAACTCTGCAAGACCTTCTGGATCTCACTCCCAGCCACGCAGCTGTTATACACCGCCTCAAGTCTGCTGTAGCCCTCTTCCCGAGGCCCAGCCTCGCTCAGAAACAGCTCCACATCTTTACTTATGTCAGGCAAAGGAGTGCGCCAATAGAGGATGTTACTGAACCTGTCCTCGGAAGTCCCTGGGCCTGGTGCGTGGTAGCAGCTGCTGAGGTGGTCATTAACATCAGGGAGCTCCAGAAAGATGGTATTACCTGGGGAAGGCCTGGTCGGCTCAGCTCTGGCTGAGGAAGGGCTCTGTGGCCAGTTTTCTGTTGCTGGGGAAGTTCTGGTTGGCTCAGCTCTGGCTGAAGAAGGGCTCTGAGGATGGTTTTCTGTTGCTGGGGAAGTTCTGGTTGGCTCAGCTCTGGCTGAAGAAGGGCTCTGAGGATGGTTTTCTGTTGCTGGGGAAGTTCTGGTTGGCTCAGCTCTGGCTGAAGAAGGGCTCTAAGGATGGTTTTCTGTTGCTGGGGAAGGCCTGGTCGGCTCAGCTCTGGCTGAGGAAGGGCTCTGTGGCCAGTTTTCTGTTGCTGGGGAAGTTCTGGTTGGCTCAGCTCTGGCTGAAGAAGGGCTCTGGGGATGGTTTTCTGTTGCTGGGGAAGGCCTGGTTGGCTCAGCTCTGGCTGAGGAAGGGCTCTGAGGATGGTTTTCTGTTGCTGGGGAAGGCCTGGTTGGCTCAGCTCTGGGTGAGGAAGGGCACTGTGGCAGGTTTTCTGTTGCATCTATGGAAGAGCTACTGATGTACAGGTGACTGGTTTCTGGTTCTATGTGTACTGGTTTTCTGGAACTAGGATAAAGGGAAGGAAGTAAACTCTCACCAGTGAGGAGTACACAGGAAGTGAATGCAAGAAGCAGAAATCTACACCAGTCCTGACTGGCTGCATGCCTTGTTGTGGTAGATTTCAATCTCCCAGGTGGTGAAGAGGTCTGACCAGCAACCTTTACCCCACTAGGACAATGGTGTGCACTGAAAATACCCCATCAAGTTTAGCCAGCCTTCCCCAGAGGGCTTATCAGTACCCTCACCAGGGTGCAGGCTTTGGAAAACAAAAGCCTAGGAAACTGGGAGGAGCTGACTCTGTGGGAGCCTCTGGGAAAGTCCTGAGGAGGAGGATGTGCTCCCAGGGGACAGGTTCTGGCGGAGCGAGAATGAAGGGACGAACAAACCAATCTGAGAAGGATGTGTAGTAAAGGTGACTGGTCCACTCATTCCTCCACCCATTCCTATCTAACACTGGCTCCGGTGCCATGATGATAAGCTGTCTTTGACTGGTCAGTACATACCCATCCACCCTCAGAGAAAAGGAAGACAAACCCCAAACCAACCACCACACTAGAACAACACCAAAGGGTGGACATGGGGCTCAGGGTTGGGGCCTCCGTGTCACAGAACATCCCAGGTCACAAAAGCACCTCAGGGAGACTTTATCTTTTCTCCATGTAAATTATCCAAAGAACTTCATTAATCAAAAACAAAGAGAAAATTTTCTTTATAGGTTATTTAATCACCACTCTCAATGAATATTTTATCTAAATTGAGGAGACATGGTAGCTTCATTATTTATAACCCAGTAGTCATGTTTCAAAATCATTATTGCAATTACTTTTTGCTTCTTTACATAATTAAAGCTCTAATATTCCATCCTGCCCAGAAGGTCACTATTACTAAAACTTGAGATGAGATAATTGCTAGAATTCTAGGCAGATGCTGGAGGTGAAACAGGGATTCTGCCAAGCATCTTGGCTGAAGCTTACCTGGCTGAGGAGGGGTTATTGCAACTGTCCCGCCCAGGTGAGCCAGAGGCACAATCTGTCTCTACCTCCTGGCTTGGAGGACTGATGCTCAGGGTGTCATCCTCCCGAATGTACAGGCCAGCCCGGGATGGGTTTGCAAAGGTGGAGATGAAAGGGCCAAGGGACTGGAATGCAGCTTGGCGCACCTGGAACAGTACACAGAACACAGTGTCGGCCTACAGCAGGGACCAGGCACAACCTCGGGACCAGGGGTGACCTCAGGCAGAGACAGACACTGAGTATCCGACACCCACCCAAATGTGTCTGCCTGGGTTTACTACTTTCCAGATCATTCCTAAACATGCCAATAAACAGTTTTGGACAGAAAACAGATCTATATAACCCCATGATATAGTTTTTACACTTCTAGAATATTAATTCCATCTGATATCACAGAATAGTAAAGAAGATAGTGGCAGTGCCAGGGACGATTACAGCAGCAACAGAAATGACAGCAATGCAGATACAGTGTTTCTTCTCAATACTGGCTTCTATGGTATTCATTCTCCACAAATCTTAATATTTAGGCCAATGTTTCTGAGATTTTAGTTACCCTGATTTTGACCTCGCAAAGTCTAGATCTTCCTATGCCCACCAAAAATGCCTGGACACAAGCCAGAAACAAGCTGGGGCGGCCACTGTGACCAGCAGTCCTCCTTGAACTCACCCATCGACAGGGGTCACTGATGAGCCTGATGAAGAGAGGTGAGAGTTTGGTCCTGCGGGTCTCAGGGGAGGTACTGCAGGACACTGCCATGAAGCACTCGGCACATACTTTCCGCATCCCCCACATGTTATTGGAGCAGAGTTCAAAAAATTTTGGTATCTATAAAACCAAGTGAGAAATAGAGCTACTCAAATCTGAGCACCCTGAGGTTGGCCAGAGCTTGTCCTAATATCTTATGAAGGCAGAGTCAGAAAGTAGTAGAGAGAAAACAAAAAATCCCAGACACTCTCTAAAAGGAATCATCTGAAACTAATGGAAAAGAAGCGCATGCACAGCTCTTCTACCACCTACCGTTAATAAGTGACATGGCCAAAGTTAGGAAGATAACAGAGAAAACAGCCAAAAGAGCAGAACTGGTGATGATAGTCCCTTACATGAAATGGACAAAGAGATATTTGAACTAACTCAACAGATGGCAGTCCGTTAGGACCACTGTCCTTGACTAGGGTGCTGTACAGTGCTGCCACCATAGTGAGAGCAAGCTGTGAACAGTGATAACATAGGCACTGTAACCCTAGCACTCAGAAGGCTGAGACAAAAAGATCACAAGCTCAAGGCCAGTCTGGGATACACAGAGCCACCCCTGGTAGAATGTAAAGAATTGTTCACCGGGTGTGGTGGCACACATCTTTATTCCTAGCACTTCGGAGTCAAAGGCAGGCTGATCTCTTTGTAGACTAAAGTGAGTTCCAGGACATCTAGGACTACAGGGAGACCCTGTCTCAAAAAGACCAGAAAAAAAAAAAAAAAAAGAAATATTGCTTTTTACTAGATGTCAGATTGACAGCCAAGTGAGCCAGCACATGACTCCTTTTAAAAATTTTATTTATTATTTTTTTAATTTTTTAAAAATTTTATTGATTTTTTTATGTGTATGAATGTACTATCTGCATGTAGGTTTGTGCACCTGTGTCATGCACTGCCGCGGAGGTCAGAGAGGGTGTCAGATTCTCTTGGAACTGGAGTTAAAGACAGTTCACAGCCACCATGTGGGTGCTGGGAATCAAACCCAGGTCCTCTGCAAGAGTATTTGGTGCTCTTAACAGCTAGGCCATCTCTCCAGCCCATTTTTTTTTAATGTGTATGAGTGTACTGTCTGCATGTAGGTTTGTGCACCCATGTCGTGCAATGCCACAGAGGTAAGAAGAGGGCGTTGGATTCCATGGAACTGGAGTTAAAGACTGTTCTTAGCCGCCATGTGGGTGCTGGGAATCGAACCCGGGTCTTCTTCAAGAGCAGTTGGCCCTCCTAACTACTAAGCCATCTCTCCTGCCCCCAAGGACTCCTACTTATGCTGCAAGACCCAGATCAATCAGTTCCTCCTGTGTGAGACAGTTTACTATCCCCATCTAGGGATTTAATTACTCTTGCATTTTATCCTGGTTGCTCTTAATCTTGTTCATGCTTTTATATTAAATTGTATATTTTTGTTATTTTAAAAAATATTTTATGCCCAGTGTGGTGGTGGTGCATGCCTTTAATCCCAGCACTTGGGAGACAGAGACAGGTGGCTCTTTATGAATTCAAGGCCAGCCTGGTCTACATAGTGGGTTCCAGGAAGGCTGGGGCTACAGGGAGACCCTGTCTAAAAAAGACCAAAAAATTGTTTTATTTATTATTGTTATTGATTTTTGTTTTGTTTTGTTTTGAGATGGAGTCTCCCTATAGCTCCAGCTGGCCTGGAACTTGCTATGTAGACCAAGCTGGCCTTGAACTCCTACAGATCCGCCTGCCTCTGCCTCCTGAGTGCTAGGATTAAAGGCACATGTAACACCACACCTGGCTCTATTTTTATTAATTTTTTTGTGTTTATGAGTATATCATCTGCGTATATGTAAGTGTGTACTCATGCAATGCCTGCAGAGGTCAGAGGAGGGCATTATCAGATTCTCCTGGAGGTGGAGTCATGTTAGCAGTCATATGGGTGCTGGGAGTTGAATACGGGTCCTCTGCAAGAGCAACCAGTGTTCTTAACCTCCAAACCATCTCTCCAGCCTGTGTGTTTTTGCTTATTATTGTTGTCTCACTACCAAATCACTAGCTATATTTTTTTATTAAAAAAATATTTTAGTGGCTCTGTGTACCGCATACATGTGTGTAGTCCCCATAGAGGACAGAAGAGGGTGTCAGATTTACAGAAACCAAAGTGATGGACAGTTGTTGTTAGCTGCTGTGATGGTTAATCCTGGGTGTCAACTTGACTGGACTAAGGAACAAATAAGAGAAGAAGGACCTTCAGATTGGACTACCTCAACCCGGATGGCCCACCCCAAATGTGGGTGTTACCTTCTGCTGGCAGGCAGTTATAAAAGGCCATGGCAGAGGGAGCTGGTCCCTTTTTTCCTGCAGCTTGCCTCTCTCTCACTGGTGAGTTTGTCTTGCTGCTATGATCAACCCTTCGGATCCCAGTGTGTACTGAGACTGGCAGATCTCCTGGAATCCATTAGGCCTTCAGCACCAGATTGGGACTGCTGAGANAAAAAAAAAAGAAATCAGTCTTTGGTTACAATGGTGTTGACTGATTTTTACCTTAAATAAAACAAAATGATCTTCTGAGCTTAAGCTTAAAAATCAATTTTTTTAAACTTAAAAATCAATTTAAAGACTAAACTTTGAGGTTAAATCCAACCACACAGTTAGTTCATTGTGTTGAATGAAAGCAACAGGTACAGTCTGAGTACCCAGCAAGTTGCCCTCGGACCCAGTGGGCAACAAAGAAAAAACACTGGGGTCCTTACCCTCATGGTCCCTATCTCAGAAACTCACAAGATCCTCTGACCAAAAGGCTAGAGGAGGCTGAAGGGGAGAAATGAATGTTCTAAGGTGTGGTGGACAAGGGAAGAAGGCCAGAGCAGACCCAAGCTGGGTTTGCAGTGTGTGGAGGGTCTCTCTTGTAAGAGATCTGCAATTCCTGAAAGGACTGGAAAGCCATGTGGAGGCTGACATGTGGCTCTCTACCCTGCTGTATACCAGTCACATGGGAAGAAGTTATTAAAACCTCAGCTTCCCAACTTGAGATGAACTGTCAGAAGTGACACCTCCTAGCCCGGGTGATGAGTGGAGGTAACTGCACGAGAAGGGACCATGAGGGTGGCAAGGGCCTGGGTTTTCACCAAGAAAACAATGCCCAGTGTTTGGAGAAGGGAAGCTAGATGCAGTGCTCCAGAAGGAGCAGTGGAGGGGCAGAAGGGTGTGGATGGTGAGAAGACCTAGGGGAAGGTGGCCTGGGAGAGGGCGGCGCAGCAGCACAGGAGAGAAGCCCCAGCCGCTTCCGCCCATCCTCAGGCTAGGCACCCAGTGCTTAAGAAAAACAAGGTACAGAAGTCAGGAGACTGGGTGCTGATGAACGCAAACTTGAGGTGCCAGCTTGAGGCAACTCCACAACACACTGGGAAAGTGCATGGGGGAGCGCCGGCTGCTAGCACTGGCAGAGCTTCACATACCAAAAATTTCTCAGTGGCTTCCTGTCCCACAGCTCGACAAATGTCACCAAAATTTGTAGCACACACCTGTGAAAGGCAAAGACATACCCATCAGTTCTTTGTCTTTCTTTTTGTCTTAACAAATTGTAAAAACTAACAAGCGGGAACCTTGAGAGCAATTATCCCTCTAGTCAGACAGCTAACAAGCCGCACCAGGCTCATCGCCCACACAGCACCATGCTAGGTGCCTGTGCTGCATTGAAAACAGGGGATTTACAAGAGGGAACCGACTTCTAGGGTTTTTCTGGCTCCTAATTGATCTTGATACATAATGCATTTGGTAAGTGCAAAGACAGAAAGAGACCGTTAGTGTTGTCTGCGTGGATAATGAGAACCACAGTCCTGACCATGCATCTCAAGGCCTAGGGAGCAAGGCCAGCAGGCAGTACGGTGGAGCTGAGGCATCACAGTCCCCAAGGAGGGCAGGACAGTCTAGTCATGAGTAATCCAAAGGGGAGCTGGGGATGAGGTGGAAGGCACAGAGAAGACAAGAGAGTTCTGGAACAAGTCACCCCAGGAAGTCAGAGACCTCATGAGTCTGTGTAGTGGCGTCTAACCCCCAGCCTCACCCTCAGACTGCATCTACTGAAGAAGGATGCACAAACTCTAAAAGAATAGATTTGGAGGTTTTCAACTTAAAAAGAGTTTTTAATCTCTTCTGTTCCCACCTTCCGAACTTGAAAGAGCTTGCCATCTCCACACAGCTCACAGAATTGAGGGAGCAGCAGGCGCTCAACTGTGTTCTTGTTCAGCATGGATGCCATTTTGCAGATTATCTGTAGGTAACAGGAGAAAAGGATCACCTGACATACCATAGCATCTATGCCATATCACAAATGAGACACACTCTAATCAGGTCTAAACCATCCAGGAGGGGCAACTAGATGCTTTTTGAGTTCTGTCAAATTATATGATCCACAGAGACCAAATATTTCTTCAGCTTTACTCAAATAAGGGCTCTTACCAGTTCAACCTGAAGAGCCCATCCCTGACCAGACAGGTGGTCCACAGAGGAATACTAACTGTCCCAAGAGCCCTACACCATGAGAAGCACTTGGTTACTCCCATTTTTTAGGTGAGGAAACTAATACTGAAACATGTGAAATGATCTGATTAAGAACAAATAGAGCTGAAGTAGAACACAGTCACAGTATGACATGGTATCAATGACAGTATACAGGTGCCAGGAAAAGAAGGCCCCAAAGACAACGAACCTCTGAAAGAAGAGTATATGGGGCACCATCTGCTTCCTCTGTGGGAAGAGCAGCAGAGTCAGACCTCAATCAAGCAAAAGCTGCAGTTTTATTGGTTTGAGAATTCATGTTGGAGCCTGCCAGGAAAGGTGGAAAAGCATGGGCTTCTTAGAAAGGAGGGGGACAAAGAAAGGAGAGCCCCAACATGTGTGCCTGAATCCCACCTGAATCACTGCTGCCCCTCAACTCTGAGTACCCAGAGAGATGGTGAGGGGTCCACAGAGAAAGGTGTGAACTCAAAACATAAGGAATCATTGGAGTGTCGCTCAGCTGCTGACTACCGCCTCCCAGAACAAAGCTAACACCCCTCAGAAGAAAAGAGAATCCAGTCTCTACAATAGTTCAACAAGATAGAACATAAAATAAGCCACAGAAGTGAACTCAAGACCATTAAAAAATAAGTAAGTATGAGAACAGAAAAGTATGCTCCATAATCACAAAATCTCAGTCAGTAGAAACAAATCCACAAAAATCCAGACACCACAATTTATAGACTTTAAAAAGAATTTAAAGCAGCTGGTATAAATATGTTGAGGACTACAAGGAAAAGAAAGTGACAATGAAAAAACAGATTAAGAATCTCATCAAAGAAACAGAAACTATAAGCAGAATCTGTAATAACAAGTAGGTTTGTGGTGGTTGAGGTTGACAATGTGACAGGGACTGAGACATGTACACAGAGAAGGTATTACACCTATGTATATGCCTATGAGGGTGCTTCCAGAGGTGGGAACTAGGCCTAATAAACAGTTTAATTCCCTAAAGGATCACAAATTGGAAGAGGCTATTGGGAAGTGGTGGAACCACAGAAGGTGGGGCCTGGCTAAAGTGGGTCACTAGGGCATCTCAAGGGCTGTGTCTTACCCCAGCACCTCTGCTATTGCTTCCTCTGCCCCACCCTCCTTGATATCAGGCACTCTGCCTCATTCTCCCCACCAAGGTAGATACAACTTCTGAGATTAACCAAAATACATTTCTCCTCCTTTTAAGTTGCTTGTGTCAGGCATTCAGTCACAGCAGCAAGAAAACAGACTCCTGCAAGTTCTGTTAGATACTGCCCTGCAGATAATAATCACAGAATCTCAACAAACCTAAGAACAAGACACTTGGAAACAGTGAGAAGCAACCATTAGAGATGGATGCAAGCCAGGAATGTGGCACAGGCCTGTAATCCCAGCAACCAGAAGGCTGAGGGAGGATGATTATGGGGTATAGATTAAATTCTGGGCAGACTGGACTATAGGTGAAACCACCTCGAAATAAAAAGGTAACAAACTGTAAAGGATAGATTTATACTTAAGGTCCAGACTCCGCTAAGATCTGCTCACGTCTTCGGCTGACCGTAACCTGTGTGTGTGTGGAAGATCCTGACAGAGGATAGTCAGAAACGAGACAAGCTGAGCAGCAGTGAGAGCTGCTGCTCACAAAGGACACTGCCCAATGGTGGAGATATTTAAGGCAACTGACTGCTGGGACAGAATGATGTTAGAGAAATGTATCCTGGCCCTGTCTCTTCAACAGATCATTTACAACCTTCAGTGTCTTATCAAAAACCACCATTCAGGTGTTAACAAGAAAAAGTAACCCATAATACAAGTAGTCACAAAATCAACACAGGATGATGCAAATGTTGCATCCATCAGGAGGGGGGGAGCTCTAATGAGGCTGTTTATAAATACATTCAAGCTTGAGCGGAAAGGTAGAGAATAGATGAGTGTACACTGCCAAACTCTACAACTGTGAAGAATTTATAAAAGATTCAAAGACAAATCTTGAAGTTGAAAAGTACTATCACAGAAGTAGAAATGTACTGGGAAGCCCAACAGCACATTGTAGACTGCAAAATGAATTACTGAAATAAAGACAAATATAATGATCAAATATGAATGCCTGAGAGGAAAAAAAGACTTGTGGGATAAGTCCAAGGATTAAAAAAATCCTCTGTATCATGGAAGTCCTAAACTGAAAGCACAAAGAGACCACGGAATGTTGAATGAGCATTTAAAGAAGAAACAGCCTCTAACTTCCCAAAGTATAAAAGCTAAGAAGTTCACGGACACTGAGCAGGATAAATGGTCTGTTAAGAGGAAAGGATCAAACAAATAAAATCCACAGAAACTACCAGAGAAACAACATAAAAGGCACATTCTTGCAAGTTTTCTGCCATTTTAAAACTGCTCTTACAGACGATCCGGGTTCGATCCCCAGCACCCACATGGTGGCTGAGAAACGTCCGTAACTCCAATTCCAGGAGAACTCCAGTTCCAGGGGAATCCGACGCCCTCTTTTGACCTCTGCGGCATTGCACGACATGGGTGCACAGACCTACATGCAGACAATACATTCATACATACACATAAATAAATAAATAAAATAAAATAAATAAAATAAAAACACCTTTAATCCTAGCACTTGGGAGGCGGAGGCAGGCATATCTTTGTGAGTTCAAGGCCAGCCTGGTCTACAGAGCGAGTTCCAGGACAGCTGGGAAGACCCTGTCTCGAAAGGACAAAAAAATAAATAAAATAAAATGAAAACAAAATGAAAATTGACTCTCGATTTTTAACAAGAACACCCTCAAATAAGTAAATAGGAGAGGAGGTGGAAGGGAGGGAGGGAGGGAGGGAGGGGAAGGTGACAGTGACAAATGGTGGCTGTCTCTAAGCCCTGTCTCCCTCGGGGACACAGTATTGTCTCTGTACAACAAGGACTCTACATGGGTGATCTATACGTTATCCTGTGAATTCTGGGTGGGTGATCTATACATTATCCTGTGGGGAATATGCACACAATCAAGAAAAAGGTGGGAAAAGAAGCATAAAGAAGTATAAGTGGGACAAGGGAAGGGGATGCCAACCCCAGAACATGGGACAAGGGAAGGGGACGCTAACCCCAGAACATGGATGGGGGGCTGCCAACCCCAGAACACAGGACGAGGGAAGGGGACGCCAACCAGGAACACAATTAAAGAAAAGCTTGCATCTTCCGACTTTGAGGACACATTTCTGATGTAAAGCTTAGCATAGTTGTACAGTGACAGGCACGATAAATGAGGCTGTGAGGCCTCTGTATCCAGGGCAACAGGCAACTAAAGAGTTCCTCATATCTCTTTCTACCCCTCCCCGTCCAACACACCCACATGACCTTATTACTACACCATATAAGACAAATCCAGAATCATTAAAAGGTAGCACACAGTGATAAGAAATGACATTCCCTCAGCCCTGGGAACCACATGTGTGGAATGAAGACCTTCACAGAGTGGCCTGGAGCCAACTATTCTTTACAGCCCATAACCACAGCATTCTTCTTAAATAAATGCACAAATAAAAATTGCCTTAAAAAGAGGGATGACGACAAAAAATGAGGAAGCCTTAATGTGAAAACGTGTTGCAAGAGAAAAACAGGCTTCTGACGATTAGTTATAATCGCAGAATGCTAATGGCCTCCCTGCAAGCAAGAGGAGTTATAATTGGCCTCCAGTGGCCTGTTTATCCTGTCTAGATATAATTACAAGATACAGCTCTTGCAGTTTTTACCAATCCATTCATCCGACAACTAACATTTATTCAGTGCTGACTCTAGGCCTGGCCTTGTGCTGGATGCTGATAGTCCAAGGCCACAGTGGCCCGTGTTGAAGGAGCTCAGCATCTCAAGGGACAGTAACTGGGGTTCTGTAACTCAACTGCTAAGTGAAAGAAGAGGGATATGCACCAGCCTTGGACTACGCAGAGGAGGGAGTTACGATCTAGAAAGACAGATAAAAGAACATGAGAACAAGTGAGAACCACCCCTCTCCCCACACAATGGGCTGCCTAGCCCAGCTCCACAGGTGACTGCCTGATGGTCCCTATCCCTAGTCATGAGAGCTGTTAGCATCAGAACTGACAGACGCTACCTCCCAATGTGAGTGAAAGCCTAAGGAAGAGACTGGTGTGCATGTGGTCCACATGCCCAGTGGCTTCCTCCCAGGCAGCCTCCTTCTGAGTTGGTATGTGCTTATGTATATACAGATGGGGCAACATTCACATGCAGGCCTGCAAAGAGAGCTCAACGAATGCAGAAGGCATCACCCAGCCCAACTGGCCACCACTGTTGCCATCACCCTTCAAGCCAGCAGCTTCCCAAATCTTTTCCTAGTGCTGCAGTTGGGGACATCACCCACTAGTCCAGACAAACTCTCTTTGAGGGAGACCCACAACGCACATGGAGCCTTCTCTTTTGCAAGCAAAGGCAGCTGAATGCCACGTACATGGCTACTTACTGGCTAAAAAGAAGTCAGTTCTCCCTGTATCCTGTAGTTGTCAGTTCTCCCTGTATCCTGTAGTCGTCAGTTCTCCCTGTATCCTGTAGTCATCAGTTCTCCCTGTATCCTGTAGTCCTCAGTTATCCCTGTATCCTGTAGTCAGTTCTACCTGTATCCTGTAGTCCTCAGTTCTCCCTGTATCCAGTAGTCAGTTCTCCCTGTATCCTGTAGTCAGTTCTCCCTGTATCCTATAGTAGTCAGTTCTCCCTGTATCCTGTAGTCAGTTCTCCCTGTACCCTGTAGTCGACAGTTCTCCCTGTATCCTGTAGTCGTCAGTTCTCCTGTATCCTGTAGTCAGTTCTCCCTGTATCCTGTAGTAGTCAGTTCTCCCTGTATCCTGTAGTTGTCAGTTCTCCCTGTACCCTGTAGTAGTCATTTCTCCCTGTATCCTGTAGTCGTCAGTTCTCCCTGTATCCTGTAGTCATCAGTTCTCCTGTATCCTGTAGTCAGTTCTCCTGTATCCTGTAGTCAGTTCTCCCTGTATCCTGAAGTCAGTTCTCCCTGTACCCTGTAGTCATCAGTTCTCCCTGTATCCAATAGTCAGTTCTCCTATATCCTGTAGTCAGTTCTCCCTGTATCCTGTAGTCAGTTCTCCCTGTACCGTGTAGTCAGTTCTCCTGTATCCTGTAGTCAGTTCTCCCTGTGTACTGTAGTCGTCAGTTCTCCTGTATCCTGTAGTCGTCAGTTCTCCCTGTATCCTGTAGTTGTCAGTTCTCCTGTATCCTGTAGTCAGTTCTCCCTGTATCCTGTAGTCAGTTCTCCCTGTATCCTGTAGTCAGTTCTCCCTGTATCCTGTAGTAGTCAGTTCTCCCTGTATCCTCTAGTTGTCAGTTCTCCCTGTACCCTGTAGTCGTCAGTTCTCCCTGTATCCTGTATTCGTCAGTTCTCCTATATCCTGTAGTCAGTTCTCCTGTATCCTGTAGTCAGTTCTCCCTGTATCCTGAAGTCAGTTCTCCCTGTATCCTGTAGTCAGTTCTCCCTGTATCCTGTAGTCCTCCGTGTATCCTGAAGTCAGTTCTCCCTGTATCCTGTAGCTATCAGTTCTCCCTGTATCCTGCAGTCAGTTCTCCCTGTATCCTGTAGTCGTCAGTTCTCCCTTTATCCTGTAGTCATCAGTTCTTCCTGTATCCTGTAGTCATCAGTTCTCCCTGTATCCTGTAGTGAGTTCTCCCTGTATTCTGTAGTCTTCAGTTCTCCCTATATCCTGTAGTCGTCAGTTCTCCCTGTATCCTGTAGTCAGTTCTCCCTGTATCCTGTAGTCAGTTCTCCCTGTACCCTGTAGTAGTCAGTTGTTCCTGTATCCTGTAACCATCAGTTCTCCCTGCATCCTGTAGTCGTCAGTTCTCCTGTATCCTGTAGTCAGTTCTCCCTGTATCCTGTAGTCAGTTCTCCCTGTATCCTGTAGTCAGTTTTCACTGTACCCTGTAGTAGTCAGTTCTTCCTGTATCCTGTAGTCATCAGTTCTCCCTGTATCCTGTAGTCGTCAGTTCTCCCTGTATCCTGTAGTTGTCAGTTCTCCCTGTACCCTGTAGTCAGTTCTCCCTGTATCCTGTAGTCAGTTCTCCCTGTATCCTGTAGTCAGTTCTCCTGTATCCTGTAGTCAGTTCTCCCTGTATCCTGTATTCGTCAGTTCTCCCTGTATCCTTTAGTCAGTTCTCCCTGGATCCTGTAGTCAGTTCTCCTGTATCCTGTAGTCAGTTCTCCCTGTATCCTGTAGTCAGTTCTCCCTGTATCCTGTAGTCAGTTCTCCCTGTATCCTGTAGTCAGTTCTCCTGTATCCTGT
>VZQC01008058.1:1998312-2090706 GCA_009823505.1 Rhizomys pruinosus | reverse complement strand
CTCCTTGTATCCTGTAGTCAGTTCTCCCTGTATCGTGTAGTCATCAGTTCTCCCTGTATCCTGTAGTCAGTTCTCCCTGTATCGTAGTCGTCAGTTCTCCTTATCCTGTAGCTCAGTTCTCCCTGTATCCTAGTCAGTTCTCCTTATCCGAGTCAGCTCTCCCTGTATCCTGTAGTCAGTTCTCCTGTATCCTGTAGTCATCAGTTCTCCCTGTATCCAATAGTCAGTTCTCCTATATCCTGTAGTCAGTCCTCCCTGTATCCTGTAGTCAATTCTCCCTGTACCCTGTAGTAGTCATTTCTCCCTGTATCCTGTAGTAGTCAGTTCTCCCTGTATCAAGTAGTCGTCAGTTCTCCCTTTATCCTGTAGCCATCAGTTCTCCCTGTATCCAATAGTCAGTTCTCCTATATCCTGTAGTCAGCTCTCCCTGTATCCTGTAGTCAATTCTCCCTGTACCCTGTAGTAGTCATTTCTCCCTGTATCCTGTAGTAGTCAGTTCTCCCTGTATCAAGTAGTCGTCAGTTCTCCCTTTATCCTGTAGCCATCAGTTCTCCCTGTATCCAATAGTCAGTTCTCCTATATCCTGTAGTCAGCTCTCCCTGTATCCTGTAGTCAATTCTCCCTGTACCCTGTAGTAGTCATTCTCCCTGTATCCTGTAGTCAGTTCTCCCTGTATCCTATAGCAGTCAGTTCTCCCTGTATCAAGTAGTCGTCAGTTCTCCCTTTATCCTGTAGCCATCAGTTCTCCCTGTATCCTGTAGTCAGTTCTCTCCTGTATCTGTAGTCAGTTCTCCCTGTATCTATGCAGTCAGTTCTCCCTGTATCCTGTAGTCGTCAGTTCTCCCTGTATCTGTAGTCATGTTCTCCCTATATCCTGTACTTGTCAGTTCTCCCTGTATCCTGCAGTCAGTTCTCCCTGTATCGTAGTCGTCAGTTCTCCCTTTATCCTGTAGATCAGTTCTCCCTGTATCCAATAGTAGCTCCTATCCTGTAGTCAGCTTCTCCCTGTATCCTTAGTCATCAGTTCTCCCTGTATCCTTAGAGTCAGTTCTCCCTGTATCTGTTGTCAGTTCTCCCTGTATCCTTAGAGTCAGTTCTCCCTGTATCTTGTAGTGTCAGTTCTCCCTGTATCCTGTAGTCATTCTCCCTGTACCTGTAGTCAGTTCTCCCTGTATCCTGTAGTCATTCTCCCTGTATCCTAGTCGTCAGTTCTCCCTGTATCCTGTAGTCATATTCTCCCTGTATCCTGTAGTAATTCTCCCTGTATCCTGTATCAGTTCTCCCTGTATCCAGCAGTCATTCTCCCTGTATCAGTGTCGTCAGTTCTCCCTTTATCCTGTAGCATCAGTTCTCCCTGTATCCTGTAGTCAGTTCTCTCTTATCCTGTAGTCAGTTCTCCCTGTATCCTGTAGTTCAGTTCTCGATCCTGTCAGTTTCCCTGTACCCTGTAATCATTCTCCCTGTATCCTGTAGTAGTAGTTCGCCCTGTATCCTTAGTCAGTTCTCCCTGTATCCTGTAGTCAGTTCTCCCTGTATCCTGTATGTCAGTTCTCCCTGTATCCTGAGTCAGTTCTCCCTGTATCCTGTATCAGTTCTCCCTACCTGAGTAGTTCCCTGATCCTGTAGTCAGTTCTCCCTTATCCTGTAGTGTCAGTTCTCCCTGTATCCTGTTGTCAGTTCTCCCTGTATCCATCGTCAGTTCCTGTATCCTGTAGTCAGTTCTCCCTGTACTCCTGTAGTCAGTTTCCTATCCGTCAGTTCTCCCTGATCCTGTAGTCAGTTCTCCCTATCCTGTAGTCAGTTCTCCTGTACTTAGCTAGTCAGTTCTCCCTGTATCAAGTAGTCGTCAGTTCTCCCTTTATCCTGTAGCCATCAGTTCTCCCTGTATCCGTAATAGTCAGTTCTCCTGTATCCTGTAGTCAGTTCTCCCTGTATCTGTAGTCAGTTCTCCCTGTATCCTGTAGTCAGTTCTCGTATATCCTGTAGTCAGTTCTCCCTATATCCTGTACTTGTCAGTTCTCCCTGTATCCTATAGCAGTCAGTTCTCCCTGTATCAAGTAGTCGTCAGTTCTCCCTTTATCCTGTAGTCAGTCAGTTCTCCCTGTATCCTGTGTCATTCTCCCGTATCTGTAGTCAGTTCTCCCTTATCCTGGTCATTCTCCCTGTATCCTGTAGTCAGTCTCCCTGTATCCTGTAGTCAGTTCTCCTGTATCGTGTAGTCAGTTCTCCCTGTTCCGTATTGTCAGTTCTCCCTGTATCCTGTATCAGTTCTCCCTGTATCCTGTAGTCAGTTCTCCCTGTATCCTTATCAGTTCTCCCTGTATCCTGAGTCAGTTCTCCCTTTATCCTGTAGCCATCAGTTCTCCCTGTATCCAATAGTCAGTTCTCCTATATCCTGTAGTCAGCTCTCCCTGTATCCTGTAGTCAATTCTCCCTGTACCCTGTAGTAGTCATTTCTCCCTGTATCCTGTAGTAGTCAGTTCTCCCTGTATCATGTAGTCATCAGTTCTCCCTGTATCCTGTAGTCAGTTTCTCCTGTTATCCTGTAGTCAGTTTCCCTTATCCTGTAGTCAGTTTCTCCTGTATCCTGTAGTCAGTTCTCTCTTGTATCCTGTAGTCAGTTTCTCTTATCCTGTAGTCATTTCTCCTAGTATCTGTAGTCAGTTCTCCCTGTATCAAGTAGTCGTCAGTTCTCCCTTTATCCTGTAGCCATCAGTTCTCCCTGTATCCTAGTAGTCAGTTCTCCCTGTATCCTGTAGTCAGTTCTCCCTGTATCCTGTAGTCTCAGTTCTCCCTGTATCCTGTAGTCAGTTCTCCCTGTATCCTTTAGTCAGTTCTCCCTGATCCTTGTAGTTCTCCTTATCCTGTATCAGTTCTCCCTGTATCCTGAAGTCATTCTCCCTGTACCTGTATCAGTTCTCCCTGTATCAGCTGTAGTCAGTTCTCCCTTTATCCTGTAGCCATCAGTTCTCCCTGTATCCAATAGTCAGTTCTCCTATATCCTGTAGTCAGCTCTCCCTGTATCCTGTAGTCAGTTCTCCTGTATCTGTAGCTGTCAGTTCTCCTGTTCCTGAGTCAGTTCTCCCTGTAGTCAGTTCTCCCTGTACCTGTAGTCAGTTCTCCCTGTATCCTGTAGTCAGTTCTCCCTGTATCCTGTAATCAGTTTCCCTGTATCCTGTAGTCAGTTCTCCCTGTATTCTGTAGTCAGTTCTCCCTTATCCTGTGTCAGTTCTCCCTTTATCCTGTAGTCAGTTCTCCCTGTATCCTATAGTAGTCAGTTCTCCCTGTATCTGTAGTCAGTTCTCCCTGTATCCTGTAGTCAGTTCACTGTACCCTGTAGTGTCAGTTCTCCCTGTATTCTGTAGTCAGTTCTCCCTGTATCCTGTAATCAGTTCTCCCTGTATCCTATAGTGTCAGTTCTCCCTGTATCTGTAGTCAGTTCTCCCTGTATCTGTAGTGTCAGTTCTCCCTGTATCCTGTAGTCAGTTCTTCATCTGTACCCTGTAGCTCTTGTACCCCAGAGCTTCTTGGCCTCCAAAGCAAAAGAACTTTACAAAGTGCAGCTGTGCCAAACAGCATGGCCACCTTCTGCCCCTGGGCTCCAGAAACACGGGAGGACAAACTGGGCACTTGGTTCGAGGGTTCAGAGTGGGCAATGAACCAGAAACTCACTCTGAAAAAATACAATTTATATGAACCAAGTCTTCTGCAAATGACTTGTGGAGATTGTTTACAGAAGCTTGTAATATTTTTCAAATAGTTCTACCAAAAAAAATAAAATTGAAGGAAGATACTGCTGACAAGAATGGAGTATCTGGAAATGGAGTAAAATAAAAAGCTGCAGAAATGCCGTTGGCATTATTTTTCATGGTATTATCGGTCTTTAGGGATAAGATATTTGGTTGTCAGTCGTAACCTTGGAAACTCGCCTAACCACCTTCCAAATGAAAAGAAGATCTACTAGGCAAAGTTCACAGCTCGACCGCCAAACACCCGACTAAATGCTATTATCCAGGTTCATTCTGCAAAGTAAATTAAATTTCTTGTAGAGAAACTTGAAATTTATAAAAGAACCCTAGAGAATTTGAATTTTAATAATCAATTATTCTTCAGACTGATTCATCTTATAAACATATGGAATATGCAAAAAATTAAATTAGTTTAAAAAGCCAGACCTTTAACGCATAGTTGAAGAAAACTTTTACATAAATGAAGAATAATTGCCAAATGTTCTGACACTACAATATAATTTTTTAGCTACATGGTGTATAATGGCTTTGCACTTTGGAAAAGAAAATAATTCCTTTTCTAATGTCATTCTTTTCTAAACAAGAAAACAACTATCTGCTCACTCCTGCATTCATCATCCAGGCTAGGTTTTTAAAGACCCTTTATGTAAAAAAATTTTTCTAAAATGCAATCCTGCAGCTCTGAACAGTCATGTGCAGAAAGGGTCGGGCACATAGACAGCCTCATGGCATGGGTCACCAGAGGAGCAGCAGCTGAGGGAGACAAGATGGCTGGCGGGAAGGAGAAGGACAGGCTGTGGCGCTAGGCAAATGCAGCAGAAGCAACACTGCTCATCATCAAACAAAGGATTGCAAACATTGGGTCTGAGTGAGAAATCCCTGAGCGCACAGTCCTGTACCAATAGTGCGGAGTCTGATACACCAGGATGCCACATGCATGACGACTATCAGACATAAGAAAGCCTTGACTGGAGCTGGAGAGATGGCCTAGCGGTTAAGAGCGCCGACTGCTCTTGCAGAGGACCCAGGTTCGGTCCCCAGCACCCACATGGAGGCTGAGAACCATCTTTAAATCCAGTTCCAGGGGAATCCGACATCCTCTTCTGACCTCCTCTGCACTGCACAACACGGTGCACAAACTTACATGCAGACAGTACATTCATACACATAAAAAATAAATAAAATTTTTAAAAAAGTAATAAAATAAAACAAAGAAAGCCCTTACTGCAATATCCCTTACCAATGGTGTATAGTCTGATACCCCAGAGATAATATCACAGACACTCCATATTTACAGGAAGGTGCACAGGTGCACACACCCTCTACCAACAAGGAGTCCAGAGGCTGCCTCGACTGCACTCCTCAGTGGATCCTCATTCACTTCCACACCCACTCTCGTAAAATGCAGACATTCAGGGTTACTCAAGGTTTGGAACTGTCCAAGTACTGTCTAACATTGCTTCAGTACCATTCCAGGCTCCTAATTTGGAGAATCAAGGCCCTGACACAGCAGGTGGAGGAACTTTGCTATAAGCTTCAGCATCTTGCCCAGAAGTGACCTGATGACCTGGCTTGGATTCCTCAGCTTGGTGCTCTGCTCTAAGAGTGAGTACTTCTAGACCAGGCTCAAAGCTGCCCAGGGAACTTTCTTGACCAAGGCTGATCCCTGCCTTGTTCATGGGAAAGATACTGGCCAAAGTCAAGTTCTACGTAAGCACTGGGTACTGCAGCCACTCTCAGAGTGGACTTACACTTGTGGCCTCTGCTCTGCACTCGGCGTCATGGTCAGTGGCAGACAACTCCAGCAGAACTGGACATATTTTATTTTCTAGGTCACACTGGTAAATGAGCTCTTGCTCCAGAAGCAGCAGAAGTACTTCCTGAGTGGACTTCCTAACCTGCAGGAGGAAAAACGGCAGAAGGTAAAACAGGAGGCGAGCAGGTGCCTTCTGAGAACAGAGATGGCCCTCGCCATCCACATCGATCTGCCCTGTCCACCGGCCTTCCCGAGGTGCCTCTGTTCCACTGTATGATTCAACACTGACACCTGTCTTCTCCTCCCGAGAGTAACTTGGAGGGCAGCACCATGTTTGATTCATCCTCTATCCAGCACACCCTCAGCACTGGCAGCAGGTGGTACAGAGTATTTCACCTGGTTAGGATTTGTTGAATGAACACATGACCCCCCCACACAGGCCACTCTGCAAGCCTGGCTTACCACACACCCTAGACCTAAGCTGTGTTTAGGTGCCAATGAATGCTGAGGGGATGGGATGCAAGGAAGAGCCCTGGTACAATGGGACACTCCACAGAAAGACCCAGTCACCCTTGGCCATTGGTGTGCAGAGGGCAGGCATAGAATGTAGACAGTCTAAAAGAACCTAAAGAGACATTTTTAGGGAAAAGAGAGTGCCCCAAATTCCTGTTTATAGAGAGAGCAATGAAATATGCAGCTCATCACCAGGACAGGAAGTCAGCAAGATCACAATGGGCCCCAGAAGTGAGCAGACATCATCACAGATGATCAGTCAATAGCAGGGCACATCAGGGCACGTCCGGAGGCTGAGGATACAAAGGCGATAGGACATCAGGGCTTCTGACCTGCAGTGCAGGAAAACAGTGCTTCAGAAAGATCACTGACAGCAATGTTCCCAGTGAATTGCGGGCAAGGAGAGATGAGAGCAGAAGGTCAACAAAGCGGCCACAGCAGAGCCCAGCTGGGAGGGATGAAGTCCCACTGGCGGGCTGCACGGGGAAAGGTGATGACCCTGCAATATTACCCGGCATGGTGACAAGGCCAGGTCCTGCTACGATGACTCAGGTGTCACACTGACATGTGCCACGAGCTAAAGACATGAAAAGACCAAGAAGCAAAGCTGGGCAGGCCGGTCTGCTTGACAGGCTCTTAGCAATGCACCATGGCCACATGGAGCATCCCAAGATGGGTCAGGGGACTCACTGGTGACACTGAGGGTGCAGGAGAGGCAGTGCGAATGGGAGGGTCACAATAGACATGGACAGGGCTGACCAAAGACAGGAACTACCGAAGGCCATGGTGGAATGGCTGCCACCAAAAGATGGCTCTACATCTATCCCTAGAATCACCAAAGAAGAACCTTAGAGTTTGGACCCTGTCCCTAAGCTGGTGGCTTAGTAGAGGCTAGGACCCAGGCCTGTGGGAATGAGGGGAAGATGTTGGACCTTCTGGAAGTCAGAAGGTGGGTCCCAATAGAAGGAAGTCACATTACTGCATCTTCTCTGGACACGGTTTCCTGTCCACTATGAACTGAGTTGCTTTGTTTCACACATGCTCTCTGCCACAGGGTTCTCATGACTACTACAGAGAGCACAGCCCAACACCACAGAGAGCACAGCCCAACACTACAGAGAGCACAGCCCAACACTACAGAGCACAGCCCAACACCACAGAGAGCACAGCCCAACACCACAGAGAGCACAGCCCAACACAACAGAGAGCACAGCCCAACACTTACACAGCCAACACTACCAGACACTACAGCCGCACAGCCCAAACACAGAGCATCAGCCCAACACTACAGATACACATCCTAACACTACAGAACAGGCCCAGTACACCACAGAGAGCACAGCCTAAAACTCACAAGAGCACAGCCCAACACTACAGATATAGCTAACACTACAGAAAGCCAGTCACAGAGAGCACAGCCCAACACTAACAGAGAGCACAGCCCAACACGAACAGAGAGCACAGCCCAACACTACAGAGAGCACAGCCCAACACTACAGAGAGCACAGCCTAACACCACAGAGAGCACAGCCCAACACCACAGAGAGCACAGCCCAACACCACAGAGAGCACAGCCCAACACCACAGAGAGCACAGCCCAACACTACAGAGAGCACAGCCCAACACTACAGAGAGCACAGCCCAACACTACAGAGAGCACAGCCCAACACTACAGAGAGCACAGCCCAACACTACAGAGCACAGCCCAACACTACAGAGCACAGCCCAACACTACAGAGAGCACAGCCCAACACTACAGAGGGCACAGCCTAACACTATAGAACACAGCCCAACACTACAGAGAGCACAGCCCAACACTACAGAGAGCACAGCCCAACACTACAGAGAGCACAGCCTAACACTACAGAGCACAGCCCCAAACACCACAGAGAGCACAGCCCAACACCACAGAGAGCACAGCCCAACACCACAGAGAGCACAGCCCAACACCACAGAGAGCACAGCCCAACACCACAGAGAGCACAGCCCAACACTACAGAGAGCACAGCCCAACACTACAGAACACAGCCCAACACACAGAGAGCACAGACCAACACTATAACACAGACCAACACTACAGACACATCCCAACACTACAGAGAGCACAGCCCAACACACAGAGAGCACAGCCCACCACAGAGGCACAGCCTAACACTACAGAACACAGCCCAACACTACAGAACACAGCCCAACACTACAGAGCACAGCCCAACACTACAGAACATCAGCCAGCCCAACACACAGAGAGCACAGCCCAACACTACCAGAGAGCACAGCCCAACACTACAGAACACAGCCCAACACCACAGAGAGCACAGCCTGACACCACAGAGAGCACAGCCCAACACCACAGAGAGCACAGCCCAACACCACAGAGAGCACAGCCCAACACTACAGAGAGCACAGCCTAACACTACAGAACACAGCCCAACACTACAGAGAGCACAGCCCAACACTACAGAGCACAGCCCAACACTACAGAGAGCACAGCCCAACACTACAGAGGCACAGCCCAACACTACAGAACACAGCCCAACACCACAGAGAGCACAGCCCAACACCACAGAGAGCACAGCCCAACACTACAGAGAGCACAGCCTAACACTACAGAACACAGCCCAACACTACAGAGCACACAGCCCAACACTACAGAGAGCACAGCCCAACCACTACAGAGAGCCACAGTGCCCAACACTACAGAGCACAGCCCAATCTAGCAGACGCACAGCCAAAGCGATAAGAGAGCAAGCAACCACGAGGCACAGCCAACACTACAGAACACATCCCTAACACTACAGAACACAGCCCAACACCACAGAGAACAGCCCAGCTCAGTGACACCAACACTGAGAGCACAGCCCAACATACAGAGAGACACCAACACTACAGACACACAGCCTAACACTACAGAGAGCACAGGTCAACAGCTACACGAGAGCACAGCCCAATGTCAACAGAGAGCACAGCCCAACACAACAGAGAGCACAGCCCAACACAACAGAGAGCACAGCCCAACACAACAGAGAGCACAGCCCAACACCTACAGAGAGCACAGCCCAACACTACAGAGCACAGCTCAATGCTACAGAGTACAGACCAACACTACAGAACACATCCCAACAGGACAGAGAAAACAGCCCAACACTACAGAGAGCACAGCCCAACACTACACAACACCACCCAACATTACAGAGAGCACAGCCCAGTACTACAGAACACGGCTCAACACTACAGAGCACGGCACAACACTACAGAGCACAGCCCAATGCTAAAGAGAGCACAGGTCAACGCGATAGAGAGCACAGCCCAACACTACAGAGAGCACAGCCCAAAACTACAGAGCATAGCCCAACACTACAGATCATAGCCTAACACTACAGAACAGGGCCCAGTACTACAGAGAGCACAGCCCAACACTACAGAGCACGGCCCAACACTACAGAGCATGGCCCAACACTACAGAACACAGCCCAACACTACAGAACACGGCCCAACACTACAGAGAGCACAGCCCAACACTAGAGAGCACAGCCCAACACTACAGAGAGCACAGACCAACACTATAGAGCACAGACCAACACTACAGAACATGGCTCAACACTACAGAGCACAGCCCAACACTACAGAGAGCACAGTCCAACACTACAGAGCACAGCCCAATGCTACAGAGAGCACAGTCCAACACTACAGAGCACAGCCCAATGCTACAGAGCACAGACCAACACTACAGAACACATCCCAACACTACAGAGAGCACAGCCCAACACTACAGAGCACAGCCCAACACTACAGAGCACAGCCCAACACTACAGAGCACAGCCCAACGCTACAGATGGCACAGGTCAATGCTACACAGAGCACAGCCCAATGTTACAGAGAGCACAGCCCAACGCTACAGAGAGCACAGCCCAACGCTACAGAGAGTACAGCCCAACACTGCAGAGCACAGCCCAACAGTACAGAGCATGGCCCAACACTACAGAGCACAGCCCAACACTACAGAGAGCACAGCCCAACGCTACAGAGCACAGCCCAACACTACAGAATACATCCAGAGAGCACAGCCCAACACTACAGAACACGGCCCAACACTACAGAGCACAGCCCAAAGATTCAAAGCCAACCATGCCCCAAACCTTTGAACCATGGACCCCAAATAAACCTTTCCTCTTTGACACAGTGACACAGTGACAGAATACTGATGCACACCAGACCTTCTTAGGAAAAGGGTCTTTATAGATACAATTAAGGATCCTGAGGTCACACCAGCCATGTTTAGCCTGGTGACCATGAATGTCATTTTAAGACCCTGATGAGAGAAGCCAATCCTCCTCAGAGCTCTTGGGGTAGCTTGACCCTGACAATGCTTTTCTCTGATCTTAGCCTCCAGAATTTCAGGAGAGTAAGGATCTGGGGCTTTGAGCTGCCTGGTTCACAGTACTTTGTGTTACAGCTTTCAGACAACCAAAGTACCAGCAAGGAAAACAAAGGGACAGCTCGAAAGGACCGAGAGCTGAACTCTGGGAAAATGTGGCAGGTTTCAGATGAGAGAAGCACAGGAGGCTACGAGGAGCGCAGCAGAGGTGACGGGAAGGAGACTGGGAAGGCTCTTTCGGTGTCCACTGGACCGGGGACACTGCAGGTGCAGTGGGGTGCCACCAAGGGCTTAAGATCCTACTCAGAACCAGTGATGGTGACTGACTGGCACTGAGGTGAGGAGCAGGCAGAAAAGAGAGGGTGGGGTGAAGACCCTGTTGAATGAAGATGGTCGTTACCTAGGAAGCTGCAGAAGCCAAGGGTGACTGCTGGCACTGCCCACTCTAACAGCGAGAAAGGAGGGAACAGGAGGAGCAGCCACCAGGGTAGAAGGAATAGGACAGGACCAAGCCCTGGGGTGTAGGCTCTGTGGGATGTGTCAACAGTGGCAGTCAAGGCTGGGTGGGAGACAGCAGGCTGGGGTTTACTCTCAGATATATTCTCCCTAAGACCATGTGGCAGATGAGCCAGGGGAGGCCCGAGACTGTGAGGACAAAAAGGAAATGAATCCTCTGAAGGCAGCAGCCCTCGGGACCCAAGCTAGGGCAGAGCCTGGGAGGGGACGACACTGGAAGGGTGCCTGGCTCCAGCTCCGGAATGCGAACACTGCTCATTTCACTGGCCGATACTCCCTGGAAAGTAACTGGGTCTAAGCCTTACTTTCTTCATCTGTAAAACTGGGGAGTACAGAGGTTCCTTGACTGATGGGATTGCATCCTACTAAACCCACCATAAGGTGGAATCACCTGAAGTCAGAAGTGTCTTCAAAGTGGGATGTTGGCATGTGTCTACCATCCCATCACAGGAGGACTGCTGTGAGTTTCAGGCCAGGTTAGGCACCAGACTGGGAGCCTGTCTCAAAAAGCCCAAGTGAACAGACAAAAAAACGCATTCATGACATTGGCCTGCCAACAGCCTTGCCAACCTTAAATGCACTCTGAGCAATTACATTTGCAACAGTTGAACAAAATCATCTAAAATAACCCCAATTTCACAGTAAGTGCTGAGTAACTCAAGAAATTTGTTGAATATGGTACCTAGAGAAAATCCAAAATGGACATCTGTGTATACTTTCACACCACCATAAAGACCCAGACCCTTAATTCAAATGGGAGTTAGCCATCGCTGTTACCAGAGTCATCCCAAAGGAGGGTCCAAAGAGGATCAAAGGGACGCCGCCTGGGGTGCAGCAGCAGCAACGTCCCCAGAGCATCATCACAAACCCCAAACCCGCGAAGGGCCAGTAATCACCAATGGGAACATGGCTCAAGTAGAGAAGAGAAGAGGTCGCCGCCCAGATAAACTGGGGGACAGGGAGAGGAGCTTCGCAGACCAAAGCCATGGATGACCCCATGCATGCCAGTGCCAGCACCCCAATGACACAGGGTCTCACTCAGAGGCACCTTCACAAGTAGGGTGACTGTGACAATCTGTATGCAAAGGACGGTAGCATTCTATGGCCTGAGAGGGGTGTAGAGCACTTGTAACCACTACTGTAAACCTCTAAATCAAAACCAAAAAGCTGTCAAGCAAGACGGCAAATACTTGTTGCATGAGTGGTGGGGAAATGGTGTTTATTTTATAATGCTGCTCTCGAGTGATTACATTTTTCAAGATAAATTTTAAAACTGAAACTGTTTTAAAAACAAGAGCACTGGATCTTCCAATGAGCTGACAATGAGTTCACAGCCAGATGGCTACTTGTCTACCAGCTGCCAGAAGCACAGGCAAAAGAAGACATCACTGAGCAAGACAGGGCAGCAGAGCCTCCTTTGAAGATGGTGGGCTCCGAGTTCAGACTATGGACAGAGATGAGGGAGACTGAGGCAGTCACATCAGGAAGAGGAAAACCCATGGGAGATCCAGCTACGAGCAGGCAAATGAAGACCCTGATAGGAGAGTTCAGTTAGCAGGGGCAGAGGGCAGGGGAGGCCTCAAAGATAGAAGCTCCACAGCTGCCTCAGCTCCTCAGAGTTGAGGAGAATACTTCAGGAGCTAGATCACAGAGCTTCTACACTGAGGGGTTCAGATGTTACAATGAGCTAGATGTTCACGGATACCATCAGGAACAGCCAGGGTGATCCCAAACAGACCAGACAGGTGAGCCTCGGGAAGCAGCTCTGATATCTAGCCACAGCTCAACTTCCTGCACCTGTCTCTCCATCTGAGACAGGAACAGAGGAGCAAATAGCACTGCTTCCCAGGCTGGCAGAACAGTGCAGGAGATGCCCACAGCAGTCCTATGTCTAGCTGTGAACATGTATGTGGGGGGGGGGTACCACGTCACCAGGATTTGGGCATTACCCCAGTGTTGTGGATGGTGCTCCTCATCTGTGTGACTGGGGTCACTGGTAAAAAGTTCCTGTTACAGAACAAGCTGATATCTGGCAGGACAAGGCCCATTTCCACCCAAAGCAAATCCACCAGTCCATGCCCAGCTAGAATCCTACCTGACCGGGCCCTCCGGAGCATTGTCAGCAGCCCGCTGGGCACTGGGAGAGAATCAACATCTGTTCTGGAGGCAGAGGCTGACAAGGAGAGAAGGGTGCTGGGAAGAGCAGGCTGGCCCCAGTGAGGAGACCCCAATGGGGCTGATAGTGGAAAGGGAGAGCACAGGCAGTCCCAGGAAACTCAGTGCACTCAATTTCCTCATAGCAGTGTTGAAAGGTACTAAGGCTAGAGAAGAGGGGTGTCCTTATGCATTTATGATGGAAACAAAGGAGACATGGTATGGGTCTAACTGGATGTGAGGTGAGAGGGAAAGCTCTCCAAAGTTCGTTCCTGGGATGTGGCTCAGGGGAATTGAATAAAGCAGATGGTGGTTCTGTTCATTGCAATAGGGGATGAAGATTGAAGGCCTATTTTCTCCGTGATGTAAAAGGCAAGGTCACTTGTTTGGCGGAAGGCACGGTGAGGTGAGGGGCCTGATGAGGATGGCGAAGGTCTAAGGGAGCTGCCAAGGATAAAGGACAAGCAGCTGATGAGGGACAGGGAGAGGGACTGCCAGGCAGCACTGCACATCCAGCTGCAATTGGAGCCCATAAATTTCTGATGGCACCGATCAATGCACAATGGGACTCCCTCCCATCAGCAGAGTTCAGCAGGCAGGAGTGGGGAAGCAGGCTGGCCAGGCTGAGACATGGCGAAAGAACTTTCAAAAGGCAGGAACACAGAGGAGATGGCAGGGATGGGCTGAGACGGGGAGGGAGACAGCGTGCAGCTGAAGAACAGAAGAACGGAACCCAAGGCCTGTGTGCACAAGGAGATCAGAATGGGAGAAAAGAGGTGCATGGTGTGGTCAGGGTGCAAGGTCAGCTCTCTGGAAGCTCATCTGCACAGCAAGTGGCATGGGGTGGGCACAGCAGAAGCAGCTTGGGCCTGGGTGTGTCCTCCACACACACAGAAGGTGTGAGGCACCAGGCTAGATCTGGAAGCAAAGCCATACTTACTGCCTCTATCCTTCTGGAGTAAAATACACAGCAAAGATGGATGACAGCGGTCAGGAGAATGTCAAATCTCTTGACCCAGTATCTCATTTTCAAGAACACATCAAAAGAGAAAGAAAAGTCAACAGAGGAACAAAAACCATATCGTCATACTCACACACACACACACACACACACACACACACACCCCACATGCACATGCATTATACCACACTACACACTACACATAACACATACACACAC
Source organism: Rhizomys pruinosus (assembly GCA_009823505.1). Taxonomy (NCBI): domain Eukaryota; kingdom Metazoa; phylum Chordata; class Mammalia; order Rodentia; family Spalacidae; genus Rhizomys; species Rhizomys pruinosus. The sequence continues at coordinate 2,076,463 of VZQC01008058.1, read as the reverse complement.
ACAGCTGAGAATTCTGAACAACTGGCAAATTTAAAAATGTGAAGACAATGGAGAAACAAGGTTGTCTGTGGCCTTCAGACAAGCTTTCTGAAGTAGAATCTGTCCTGCTCGTCTCCTCATCCCCAGGCACAACTCGCCATGCTCAGCGCATAATGGGCACTCAGAAACTGTCAGAACAAATGAACAAATGGAAGAAACTGGCTCGCGTTATGATCAGACCCATGTGGGAGAAAATGCAAAGATAATCAAAATAGCCAAGGCAGGAGAGTGGAGATTGGATGGCTTTTTCCTTATTTTAAAACTCCATTGAGTCCTGTCACAATGCTTAATAGTTAAAAACAACTGTCTGTTCTTTTTAAGAACACTGGATCAAGGGAAAACCACAAGCCAAACTTTTGGAATTTTTTGAAAATAATGATATCCTAAACATGGCATACTATTAAATATTAAATATAGTTACCCTTTATAAAAGCCATCCTTAGAATATATGTTGGCACAAACAGAAACAGAGAAGGCTTGCCTCACCATAGTTTGTATGTGTGTGTGTGTGTGTGTGTGTGTGTGTGTGTGTGTGCATACAACTTTCAAGTGCTGTTTCTCTTTCCACCTTTTTTTGAGGCAGAGTCTCTCTTGTTCTGCCGCTCACCCCTGGCCCTCCAGCTTCTGTCTCCACCTCTCATTTTGCAGTAGGAATGCTGCAAGGTGTGCACTACTGCATCCAGCTTTTTTACATGGATCAAGGGATTAGAACGCAGGTCATCAGGCTTGTACAGCAAGCACTTTTACCCACTAAGCCATCTCCCCAGTCCCCCTCACAGAAACTCTAAACAGTCTAGACCAGAAATCAGCCCAATGTTCAATAACCCATGTGCCATCCCCTATGCATGCTGACATCACAGGAAAAGGGAAGCTAGAAGACCCACAGCCATCTACTACACTACATGCTGGGCACATGACAATGAGCAAGTAGGAGGAGCACAGGAGACCTGAGAAAGGACAGAGTGCAGAACTCGAGGCCTAATCTTTGAACTGCCAGAATGTCAAATCCACACACACAAAAAAAGGTGAGGACCTAGGAGGGGAGGAAACAAGGCCTGACTTCTCCAAATACATTGTTTAGTTCTAATTTTGGAATTAAGTAAACATTTTAAGTAAGTATTAGGGGGCTGGAGAGATGGCCTAGCAGTTGAGAGCACAGACTGCTCTTGCAGAGGACCCGGGTTCGATCCCCAGCACCCACATGGCGGCCGAGAGCCGTCTAAAACTCCAATTCCAGGAGAACTCCAGTTCCAAGGGAATCCGACACCCTCTTCTGACCTCCGCGGCATTGCACGACATGGGTGAACAGACTTGCATGCAGACAGTACATTCATACACATACAGAAATAAATAAAATTAATTAAAAAAAATTTAAATAAGTATTAGGTCAAAACGCAAATGCTGATGCCATCCTTAAAGCCATGTGTGTACTCAAGGACACGGAGCAAGCTAAACAGAGAACCAAGACAGGAGCTCGAGGCCAACCTGAGCAATGTGCTAAGACTATATCCCTGAAACACAGGGAAAAAACAAACAAACAAACAAATAAAACCAGTCAGGCTTGGTGGTATACACCTCTTTCCCTCTACCACTTGGGAGACAGAGAGACAACCACAAGTTCAAAGACACCCCAGGCAACCTTGCAAGACCTTGCCCCAAGATAAAGAGATGGTTTGGGCTGCAGCTCAGTGTAGCAAACGTATCTGGCACACAGGAAGCCTGAGTTGCATCACATCACCAGTAACACACACACACACACACACACACACACACACACACACACACACATGCATGTACATTTACACAAATGAATTAATATAACCCCATCAAGTTTATGCAAAGAGAAGAGCCAATGCAAGTAACAATGACATGCAGGTGACCAAGAGGCTGCAAAGAGATCACAGACCTTGGGCAATATCCAGCGGCTATCATATTGTTAGGAACAATATGTTAGTGTGGGAATAAACATATTCATGTCAATTAACATGCAATTATTACATTGCATAAGGTAAAAAAGATACAAATATGAAATCAAGAAAGTAATGACCCTTGGGGCTGGAGAAATGACTCAGTGGTTAGGGGCACTTGCTGTTCTGTTCTGTTCTTCCAGAGAACCTGAATTTCGTTCCCAGCACTCAAATGGTAGCTCATGACTGTCTTGTAATTCTAGTTCTATGTGATGTGACACTTTCTTCTGGCCTCTGAGTGAACCAGGAACACATGTGCTGCACATATACATACATGCAAATAAAATGAAAATTAAAAATGAATCTTTTTTAAAAAAAGTAAAAAACCTTATAATCCTATGTTAGAGTTGGAAATATCAATAAACAAATGAGAGATTTTTTTTTTAATTACTATCACCAGAAGCAACAGTCAGTTTTACAGCGAAGAACACCCTGGTACCCATCTTCTGGACTCTTTAATATTTCCCTGTGAAGGGACATGGGCTCCCTGAAGACACAGCTGGTTCCAGGTGGAGGTGCACCATCAAAGTCCATTGGGTGTGTCAGAAAGATTCTAGAATAACAGGGTTCCCACTGGCCAGAGTTGGAGCAGTTCACTTATCAAAAAGAGCAGTGCTCTCAATGGGCTGAAACATAATGAATACACTAAAAGTAGGAGTTCATAATCATTCTGAAAACCAACCAATGAGAAAGGCTTGGTGGTGCCTTCACAGATGGATGATAAGGACACCAACTAATTATTATGGAAACCAGTAAATAAAGAATGAAAATAATTTATCTCATCTTTCTGTACAGATGAATGTTCAAGGTTATCAAAAAGATGGTGGAGAAAGTTCTTCACTTCCAACCATTAAATCAAGAAGGAATAAATGATGGAACTTCAAGTGCCAGACTCCCAAAGCCTCCAAAGAAACAGTGGGTCTCGATGAGGACCACTCACAGTTCCTCAGAGGACAGGCACTTCTTATGAGAGGTCAGCCATGACACCTGTACCTAGAGGTCCAGCTTGGCATCTGAGAAAAAAGCCAGGGCGCTATGCTATGCCTCTCACTTGATGCCACAGGGAGACTGCCCCTTGGAAGCATCCCTGGTGAGACACAAAGCCCATCTCTGCTCCAAGCACCAGTTCGTGGACGACACCTGGAACAGAGGCAATCCTAACACTAGAGATGCACCCTGCCTCACTCAGAAGGCAGAGGGGCAACAGGACCAATGGTCTGGGTTCTTCAGTCAGTACACAGCAAGGGAGATGGAGAGGGACAGCTATCACACTTCAGAGATTGAAGAGACTCGTCAAGCACATCTAGCCAGGGACCTTGTTGGTATTTAGATTTGAAGAGACTATCTGCAAATGCCTCAGCTTAAGTGGGGTGGTGCAGGCCCATAATACAGCATCTGAGAGGCTGAGGTGGGAGAACCCAGAGGTCCTGGTCAGCCTGGGCTACGTAGCAAGTGGTAGGTCTCAAAAACAGACCAAAACAAATATATGCCAATGAGAAACTGGAACAATCTGATTAATAACTACGTAGTAGATGACGTTAAGTATTGATAATTTTCATAATATAATAACGGCATTATCTCCCTCTCTACACTGTCTCTCCCTCTCTGCACATACATACACACACACACACACACACACACACACACACACACACGCACTTATTTATTTTCTGCATTCCTTATGAAGGAACCCAGAGCCAATGTATGTCCTAGGCAAGCACTCTACCACTCTACATCCTCAGCCCATTATTTCTCAAAGAATCATGCATGGTATTCAGGGTCGAAGCATATGGTGTCTGGGAACTGCCCCCTCAGCTGGAAAAAGATAAATGGAAAACAGATAGCCAAATGTTAATGATGGCTGAAGGGAGGGAAGGGGCATGCGCACTAGCTTTTCTATTCTCCATTGCTCTGTGTGATTGCATCCACAGTAAAAGATAAAGAGCAGAGTCCCCGTCCATAAGAGGGGATGAGGACCTGCTCCATGGCGGTCAGCAAGACCAGGGCCTTTTCCTGAACCATGAATGACAGACAACTAAATGATGACCTAGGAGAGTTTGCTGGTGAGAGGGCAAGGTGACAACGCTCACACCTGACTGTCGGGATCGGTGAGGTACTGCAGCACAACAGGCACAAGCGACTCAGTGAACACCACAGGGAGATCCGACCGGCATTCTCTTAAGAAAGTGATGACAGGAGGAATCTGCGCCATCAGCTCAGTCCGCACAGTGGGCTCTATGACAATGGACAACAGTCAGATTAAGAGTAAGCCAGGCATCCTATATGCTATGTTCTGATAGTTTCTAGCTTTTCTTACTAAAATACTTCATATCAAGGAAATTAGATAAATGCAGTTTAAAAATCATTTCCCATTTAGAGTATTTATGCTACAGATAGGCTTAAAAAGCTAATAAGCTATACAGCACTATAAAAACATAAAAGGAGAAGATGACAACTCTATTATAACAAGCCATATACAAATCGAGGAAGGAGCAAGAAGTCTGAACGCTGGGCCAGCGTCCAAAAGCCATTACAACTAATGGCTTCTATGCCAGGCCTATGGGTTGCACTGATTTAAATTCCAGCCGGGATGTATACATTATAAATAATTCTTTCATAAATGCACTCCCCCACAATCCATACATCCCAATTATTTCTAAGGCAAAGCATTAAACAAAAGAGCAGCTCGAGCTCCAATACACCACATTAAATTTAACACAAATATATAATTGCTGCAGCACTGGAAATGGTGATTCATTTGTAAAGAGAATCCATTCAAAGACTCCAAACATCCACTTGGGCCTTTTTAAAAGCGTCGTGTCACATCCATATGAATATTTTAAACTAATATGGGAGCTATATGGAAGGCTTCTTCTATCTTCAGCTAAAATGATCAAATTCTAAGGCCTCAGATTTCCAGAACTTTCTGAAGCATCTCGCCATTCATTCTGAAAGCAGAGAAGGGGGGCTGCGGGGCAGCTGTCAGGACTGGTGAGCCCACCGCTCATTCATCTTCCTCATCTTTACTGTGTGGTGGAGGCGGGGAGACAGATAACGTCAGAGAGGCTGTTGTGCAGCACTGCACTTTTCTTCCAGAATAGCAATCATAGGGAGGAAGAAAAATCAAGATCTGTCCGGAGATCACAGGTGAGAGGCTAATGGCTGGGACTGCTCTGACCCAGAGGGCTGCTTTCTATTGGACATTTCTTAGCAACCAATATTCTGGCAAAACTTAAGAAATATAAAAGGCCTAACTGCCAGGGCAAGTGGCAGTCATAACATTAGTCACTCTACTGTTCAAAAAATAGGGACAATTTGGGAGCTGGAGAGATGGCCTAGCAGTTAAGAGCGCCGACCGCTCTTACAGAGGACCCGGGTTCAATCCCCAGCACCCACATGGCGGCTGAGAACCGTCTGAAACTCCAATTCCAGGAGAACTCCAGCTCCAGGGGAATCCGAGGCCCTCTTCTGACCTCCGCGGCATTGCACGACACGGGTGCACAGACCTGCATGCAGACGGTACATTGATACACATACAGAAATAAAAGAAAAAAAAAAAAATTAAAAAAACAAAAAATAGGGACAATTTGAGTCATTCTCAAGTAGGACATCTGTTCTCCACAACAAAATCCATTTGAGCTCAGATACTGCTTAAAGTTCACTGATTAATATTCAGGTTTTACATTTTAGCCAATACCAGTAGTATATAATTTCTTAAAAATGTGCAAGTAAAAAATAAGTTATAAAATGATTAAACAAACCTGCATCTTCTGACAGTCTGACTACCATCTCTACTGCCATCAGGAAGCCCTCCTCGCTGTGGCTGAAGTCCTGGAAGATATCTAGTAGTCCCCTGGCAATGACCTGACTATGGAGACAAGGAGGAACAAAGGGTCAGTTGCAGAATGCCAACTGAGGGGGCCATGCTGCAGCACTGTGCTGCGAGGACCACAGGGAGCAAAAGAGAAGCCTCCTCCAAGACAGAGCCCACCACCTGAGTAAACCTTTCCCTCTTGTGTGGCTGGCTCTTTGGGCCTACATGGAGAGTAGAAGGGAGCCAAGTGACTACTATGTACAGAGAAGTATCTGCAGGCCCTCTTAGGCCTGCGGGAACGAGGACCTGAGGACACAAGTCTGAAAGGAATCATTTTAACTCAGGAGTTTCCCTACGTTAGTTATTTTTATTCTCTCATTTCCTTGTGCTGAATAACCATGAAACAAGCTTGTTTGGAGGGACCAAAGATAGTTATGGGCAGGCTTGGTCAGGAGGACCAAAGGCCAAGGAAGAGTCAGTGATGGTGGTTACCTAAGGAAAGGGAAACTGTCGCCACTAGGCCCGGCCACGCACAGACAGCAGCGAGCCAGCCTGCAGCTAAGAAGCAATAACTAGGAAGTCTTCCATGACAGCAGGCAGCAAAGGAGCTGAGTGCACTGCGGCACACACCAAGCACAGGAGGCTCAGGGCATCAGTGTGATGTGGCTGCCACAGCAGGCCAAGTGACACACACAGTAAGAATCTCAGCCACCAAGGAGAAACCACGATCTCTTGAGGTTAAACCCAAGTGCAGGCCAAGTGGGTCCTGATGAGGGAAAGGGACCACCCTAAGAGAGTGGGTTGTCCAAGGGGCAGCCCAGAAGCCCAGGAGGCCAGTGTGAACCACTCAAAACACAAGAATAAAAAAAATAAATGCTTTCTTAAACACAAAAAAAATGAAGGGGAAATCTATAACCAGCAGACTTGAACTTTAAGAAATAATTTAAAAAAACCTCCTCCAGGCGGGAAGAAAATGACACCAGATAGAAATCTGTTTATACAGGGGCTGGAGAGATGGCTCAGCAGTTAAGAGCACTGGCTGCTGCTCTTGCAGAGGACCTGGGTTCAGTTCCCAGCACCCATATGGCAGCTAACAACCACCTGTAACTCCAGTTCCAGGGAATCCAACACCCTCTTCTGACCTCTGTGGTTGCATGACATGGGTATACCTACCCCCATGCAAGCAATACAGCCATATGCACCAAATAAATAAATAAATAAATAAAATATCTTAATAAAAAGAAATCTGTATATTCATAAACGTATAAATAACACTAGAATCTATCACATAGGTAGACACATAAAGCTTTACCTTACTATTCAAATCTCTTTAAGAAATAAGTAAAAATGACAATGAGCTGGGTGTGGTGGCGCAGGCCTTTAATCCTAGCACTTGGGAGGCAGAGGCAGGCAGATCTCTGTGAGTTCAAGGCCAGCCTGGTCTACAGAGTGAATTCCAGGACAGCTGGAGCTACAGGGAGATCCTGTCTCAAAAAAGACCAAAAAAAAAAAAAAAAGACAATGAATTGTGGACTTATTGTGCATACATATATACATGTACACACATACATACATACATACATACACGTACACACATACATACATGTACACACACATATATACATGTACACACATACATACATACAATACATAAATATATACCTAAATACATTTGTAAAATGCAACATAAGAAAGCATAAAAAAACAGGAGCAAAGATGAAAGGACACCAACATATGGTTCTTATATGTAAAACTGTTAGTTGTCACTGATAAGCTATCTATCTCTATCTACTTATCTACCTAGTACCTACACACACACACAACATGCACGCGCACACACACACACACACGCACACACACACACACTCCTCACAAACCCTAAGACAATCACTGAAATAACAATGAAATATAAATAATAAACTGGTAAGACAAACTTAAATAATAAAAAATACTCTGCTAAAACAAGAAAAGTCAGATAAAGACCAAAAACAGAAAAATGACAAGTGAAATTAAGCAACAGAATAGCAGCTTTTACCCTGACCACACCAGTGATTACAAATAATGTAAATGCTCTAAATAGCCCAATTAAAACACAAAGACTAACAATTCCACTATATAATACTTACAAGAAATATACTTTTAATATACATACGTAAATAAGTTGAAAAAATTAACAATGTCAATAGCTAAAAGAAAAGTAATTATATTAGTATCAGACAAAATGCCTTTTAGAGAATATCACTAGGGATAAAGTTCTTTCATAGTGAAAAAAGAGGCGAAGTTACAAAGATATCATAATCCTAAATGTCTATGTACTAAATAACACAGCTTCAAGCTACATAAAGTAAAAATCAATGAAACTACAAGAAGAAACAGATAAAAGTCACAGTAAGAGTCTAACAAGACTACACGTACACCATCAATGAGTTTTTACAAAGGTCAGCAGAGAAAGAATGGTCTTTTCAAAAAGTAATGCTACAAGAAATAGATACTGGGAAAAATTAATTTAACTCTTACCTTGTACCAAAGAAAAATTAATACAAAATGTATTAAATCTAATGTTAAGAGGTATACCATAAACCTTCCCGAAAAGAAGAAACTAGGAAAAACAAAAAAAAGTGTGTGATCTTTGGTTAGCAACATTTCCAATGCTTCAAAATATATAAACCATGAAAGAAAATAACTGATAAAGTTTACCAAAATGAAAAATCCACTCTCCAAACCATATTGCTTAAGGAGGGAAAGAAGAAAGACAACAAGCTACAGATGAAGAGACGGCCTTAAGAACTGTGCTCTGACAATCCCAGAATCATTAGTCATAATGAAAAAAGTTGAAAACAACCTAAATAATTATCAATTGATAGACAGGTCAGCAGAACAAAGTACTATGTGCGACAACAGGGGTAACCATGGAGACATCATGCTGGGGGGAGAGTCAGCCCAAAGCCCACAGATTACATGGTTCTATCACTCCAAAATCAGTGGAGATAAAAAGTATGTTAGTGATTGCCTATGTAGGGAATGTGAAGTTTAAATGAGTACCAACTGCTGATGGGAACAGGATTTCTTTTGGAGGTGTCAGAAATATTTCAGAACCCCTTGCAGAATGTAGTATGAGTTCATGAATATACAAAAAAAAAAAAAACCATCAACATGTGACTTGAAGGTGATAAGCTGTACGGTGTGGGTAATGAACATACTGGTAAATCATCATATGCTATTTGAGCTCACTGAGAAGCTGGCTTTGCATGTGGGGTTGTCCCATTTTGTCTCAAAGTGTCCTTCAAGGCCCCTTCTCCAATGGGCTGCCCACCTAATTCTGTGACAGGGAGGGGAATACAGAAAAAACAGCCCAAAAGAGAAAATACTGTGTCACTGAAAGCAGCTGAACGGGTAAACCATTTCCAATAGAGGTTACTATTGCTTATTCTATGATATAAAAGTGTCTGCAGTGGGAAAGAGAGGGTGGAAGGAAGCTCAGCATGGGAAGCCGAGCCATGGAGAGGATGCTGGGGCCCCTTCTCCTAGGACTCCTCCAGCAGAACCTGACTGCTTCAGCTGCCCAGGCGGATTCTGCTGGAAGGTAAGCATCTGATTTTGATGTGCTCTCCGCCTGCTGTCATTTGCCCATTAGGTGGAAGCCTCACTTGAAGGGGCACTGTGAGCTGCCTAGGACTCTGCACTGGGAACTCCAGCTGCCCCCCTCAACGGGACTTCCGCAAATCCATTTCTGCAGGGTGTCTGTAAGCCCCTATTCGGGCTTGCTCCCTCCACTGGTTTACTCCAGCAGGACATGGTGACCTAGGGTCTGATGCTTTGTTGTCTGTCTGTCTGGCTGGCTCCTCTCTATCTGCTCCTTGTCATTTGTTCTTTTACTTTTGTTTGCTACAAACTCATTCATTTGAAACTAAAAACACAAACACAGCCATCGTTGGTCCTTCTCTGGATAGTAAATAATAATATGTAAACCAAATCTCACTAAAACTGTTATACTTTAAAAAGTATAAGATTCAGGGCTGGAGAGATGGCTTAGCAGTTAGGAGCACTGGCTGCTCTTACAGAAGACCTCGGTTCAATTCCCAGCACTCACATGATGGCTAACAACTGTCCATAACTCCACATAGGGGAATCCAATGCCTTCGTCTGACCCCCACCCCAAGGGCTTTACATGACACGAATGCACTTACATATATGTAGGCAATATACTCATACACATTAAATAAATAATGAAACATTTAAAAATAAATAAAAATCCAAGAGTCTAATATACTTGTTTGGTTGTCTGTAAGAACACAAGGAAGAGGCCGGAGAGATGGCCTAGCGGTTAGGAGCGCCGACCGCTCTTACAGAGGACCCGGGTTCGATCCCCAGCACCCACGTGGCGGCCAAGAACAGTCTGAAGCTCCAATTCCAGGAGAATTCCAGTTCTGGGGGAATCCGACACCCTCTTCTGACCTCCGCGGCATTGCACGACATGGGTGCACACACATGCACGCAGACAGTACATTCATACACATACCAAATAAATTTTTAAAAAATTAAAAAAAAAGAAGACAAGGAAGCTCTCTACCTCACAAGTCTTCAGGAAATAGAAAGTGATGTTCCTGACACCACCTGAATAGTGTGAGCAAGGTAGGCATGTTGACATCATGGAAATGATGCAATATGGTGCAGTAAGAAGGGAAAGACTGAATGATGTTCCCCAAAGTCAATGACCTCAAACTAATGATGAGAAAATACAAATGCACTTTGACAGACGTTCCCTTAAATATCTCATCATTGGTCTTCAAAACTGTTAAGGTCACATAAGACAAAGACAGACCAAGAAATGAACACAGAGTAGAAGACACACAAAACCTATCTGTGACCTCCACCAGGCATGGGAACCTGAATGGGAAAAAGCACATCAGTGGGAAGCCGTGGAATCTGTGGGTGTGGGCTAGGGTTAGAGTTAGGGTTGGGGTTAGGGTTAGGGTTGTGGTTAAGGTTAAGGTTAAGGTTAAGGTTAGGGTTAGGGTTAGGGTTGTGGTTAAGGTTAAGGTTAAGGTTAAGGTTAGGGTTAGGGTTAGGGTTAGGGTTAGGGTTAGGGTTAGGGTTAGGGTTGTGGTTAAAGTTAAGGTTAAGGTTAAGGTTAAGGTTAGGGTTAGGGTTAGGGTTGTGGTTAAGGTTAAGGTTAAGGTTAGGGTTAACCAAGTCTAGCATTACTGTGTTCACTTTCTTTGCTTGTCACATGAAATACACATGTTTTTGTCTGATATAAATGTCAGAGCAGGGTCTCTTAACTTCAGCACTAGTGCATTTTGGAGCAGATAATTCTTTGGCTGTGGACTGCCATATGCATTTTAAGGGTGTTTGGTAGCATCCCTGGTCTATATCTACTAGGTGTCAGTAGTATTCCCTGACCTCTAAGATGTGATGTCTCTAAAACATCCTCAAGGTTGCTGGGGAGCAAGGTTGCTGGGGAGCAAAATCTCTCCTGGTTGATACCCACTATACTAGAAGTTGGGCAAAAGTTACTCTTTATATGTGATGGTTACTTTTCTCATTGCTGGGATAAATCAAATGCCTGACAAAGGCAACTTCACGATGGAAGGGATTATTTTGGTTCACAGTTTGAAGGAAAACTTGTAATGGTGCTCGGCCACAGGCACCAGCAGTCAGGAGGCAGACAGAGATGAACACTGATGCACATCTCTCTTTCTCCTTTTCATTTTGTCCAGGACCTCAGTATGTAGGATCATGCTGCCCACATGTCTTCCCACATCACTTAATCCAACCTAGAAACTCCTCACAGACAGGCCCAGAGATTTGTTTCCTAAGAGATTCTAGATCCTGTCCAGTTGACAGTCGATATGAACCATCACACTACAGATACTGTATTTGCAACTCTTCTATAAACCTAAAATCACTTCAAAACAAAACACAATGACTAGAAACGAAAGAGATACAACAAGATAACACTACAGCCACCAGAGCTAAAACTGACAACAGTACCAAGTGTTAACGAGGACGGAGCAAAAGGAAGCTATAGATGCTGATGGTAGGAATGTGCAGGTCAGGAAGTCAAATCAAATGAGATGAAAACTGGTCCACAGGAAGAGTATGAAAATACTCAATAAGCATCTTTTTTTGTGGAAAAGTCTGGTCCATAGCTAGTGAGCTCATATGCAACATAATGCTCAGGTCAGGGGTCAGATCAAGTAAGACTGAATTCCTGACACACCTTCAGCAGGAAAGAAGCTGGGGAAGTGAGACCACACCCCAGGGTTCCATTATATGAAATTCTAGCAAAGGAAAGCCAGAAAACATTAGAAACCAGGTCAGAGGTTGCTGGAACCCGGGGAGCAGGAAAGGCAGGGACCTACCGCGAAGGGGCAGGCGAAGGAGGGAATCTGCTCTGTGACTGGAACGCTCATGTCCACTGCACTGGCAGCTGCTGCACGACAGGACGCACTGACCCAAACTCATTCACCTGACTCTTCCAGCATGTGAACTTACTACATGCACAATACATTTTTAGACAGTGGTCACGACCAATGGGAGGTTCATGGCAATCAACTAAGGCCTTGGTTGCCAAGGGCCTCAGTATGCAAGAGGAAATCTACCTGAAGTGGACCCCCCAACCTCTATTTTCAGGAAAAGCAGACTAGACATTTGGGGTTCAAAGAGGCAGTCCTCTGGCCCAACATAACACAGGAAGAAACTCATCAATACAGCCTGTCCACAGAGAAGGATACCTCCCTGGGGATGGAAGGTTGAGATCTGGCAGCCAGCATGCTTGGGAAAGTCGAAACAGACACTGCACAGAAAGTAACTGATTACATCTCTCTGGACCACATTCATGTTGACTTCCCCTGGGAAATCAAGCAACTAAGATCCCCAATCTGCTGCTAGGGCCATAGAATGGATGGACGGATCTGCATGTACTCTCAAGTGGGCACAGGGGACCTACCCTCTTAAAGAAAGACAGGAAAGGCATCCAAGAGGCCCTAGAGCAGGACAGCCCACTGCAGTGTCTACAGGCAGGGAAGGGCCAGAGGCAAACAAACTGGTCCTGAACTGACGCCTCAAAAAAACCCCGCTTCCACTGGCACAGCCTTCTGAGTCATCTAAAATGTCCCTACAGTTGGCAAAGCGAATGAAGTGAGGGAAGAGCAGGTCACTGTGGAAAGATGGAAACTGCCAGCCCCAAAGCCAGAGAATGCAGAGACTGAGCAGCAGGTGCTTGATGCCCAAAGAAAAAGAATAAGAACCATTAAGATCAACAGGAAGCGAAGAGCAGGCGAACAGACTTAACACAAACCAAATCAACAGCAGCATCAAACATCAGCCATCACAGCAGTGTCTGTGTTGAATGTTGGGAGAGAATATTACCCATGAACATGGAAGCCACATCCACATCTATCCAGGATCCCACATGGCCCAGAGGCCACTAGTTGGACACTGATGAAATTAAGAGGTAGAGATGGCTAAATTCTATCAAAAATCAAGGTGTGTTCATAAGCCTTCCACAGTAAGTGCACTTTAAAGTAGTCAGAAAAACATAACATGAATGCAATCAAAAGGAAGGTGAAATGCACGTATTCATGTCAGATGATGTAAGCTTCAAGCAAAGGGATGAAGATACAGACAGTAAACAGAGAGCAACTTGTTCAAAAAAACAAAACAGTGTGAACACAGATATCCAAAGTTCAAAACTAAACAGGAAATGGTCCAATCCAAATTGCAGTGGGGAATAAAAACATTGCTTAGATAAATGCTAAAACAAGTACATAAATCAAGAGGCCAGTGTTCAATGGAATAGGTGTTGCCATCCTGACCAACAACCCAATTTCCACCCCTGAGGCCCACATGTTGGGACAACCACCAGCTGTCCTCTGACCTCTACAAGCACCTTGCCAGTGGCACATCCCCACCCAAATAAGGAAGTAAAGACACCTTGACGATGTGCCTAGCACACTGCTTAGGAGGCACTAGGATCTGGATCCAAATTACCCCCCATGAGTTCCGGGGTTCAAGGTGTGGGACCAGCCTGAGTGTCATGAAGAGAGAGTGGAACCTCTAGGAGAGGGGACCTAACAGAAGGGAGCAGTCTTTGGGGACACGAATGGGAAGGAAGGGTCACAGTCTCCCATCTCTTTCCTTGCTTCCAGTCCCCCATTACGATGCTCTATCTCACAAAAGGCCCCAAAGCCAATTGACCATGGACTGAAACCTTTGATGGCCAGCCTAAACCAGTCTTTTACCCATTTATACAAGAGGAAACTGTACCATGTAAAAATGCAGATGCTACAAAAAGGCTAAAAACCATCCACAGGAAGAAAAAGAAAAACAGAACAGCAATCAATTTTTTTTTCTCTTAATAACTTTTTTGATGTAGACGTTTACTGTTTTGGTCTGTTCTTTGAACGAGACTCCTTTTTTTCCGTTTAATTTTGTATAATTCCAAAATATACATCTCTACACTCCACACATATACCAGATTTACAAAGTCTCAAAATAAACTATAGGTTAATTCCAAAACACAGAGATTCACAGTTTAACAGTAAGTTTGCATACAGGTAAAAAGACATTTAACTTTATATTCCTAAATTACTCAGCAAGTTGATATATGTTTTAATGTACTTTTAAAAAAGAGCTTCATTCTTTCTCATAAATCTTAGGACTAAGAAAAACAGAAACATAAACTTCAAGCTATATCTATAGTAATATCAGTCAATGTGATATTATTTCTACTAACAAATTACCCACCTTGACTTACATATAGGAATTTGGGGCTAGGATCCACAAATGAAGGGTACCATATGTCATTTGTTTCTTTGAGACTATGTTAGTTTACATAGCATAACAGCTTCTAGTTCCATCCATTTACCTGCAAATTTCATAATATCATCTTTCTTTACCACTGCATAGAACTCCATTGTGTAAATGTACTACATTTTCATTATCAACTCATCAGTTGAGGGAGGGTTTCTTCCAGCTCTTTGCTATTGTGAAAAGAGAAGTAATAAACATGTTGTGCACATATCTCTGCAATAGGATGACTCCTTTGGGTATATACCTAGGAGTGGTATGACTGGGTCAAATGGTAGGTTCATTTTTAGTCTTCTGAGAGTTCTCCATACTGCTTTCCATAGGGGTTGAATGAGTTTGCAATCCCACCAGCAGTGAATGAATGGTCCCCCTTTCCCCACAACCTCTCTAGCATTTGGTATCATTTGTTTTCTTGATCAGTCTTACTGGTGTAAGATGAAATCTTAAAGTGGTTTTAAGTTGCATTTCCTAATTACCAACTTTTTAAGATGTTTCTCAGCCATCTTTACTTCTTCTGTTGAGAACTCTCTTTTCAGAACTTTTCAGAACTTAATCGATTACTTGAGCCATTTGTTTTCTTGGTCCTTTGTTTTCTGAATAATTTATATACTCTGGATTTTAAACCTCGGTCAGATGTGTCATTGGTGAAGATTTCCTCCCACTCTATGATTGTTTCTTTTGCTGTACAAAAGCTTTTTAGTTTAATGAGATCCCACTTGTTGATTGTTGACCTTATTTTCTGCGGAGATACTGTCTGATTTAGAAAGTCTTTTCCTACATCTTTATCTTGTAGGTTTCTCCCAAAGGTTTCTTCTAACATTTTCAGATTTTCAGGTTTCACATTGAGGTCTCTGACCCATTTGGAGTTGATTTTTGTACAAGGTGAATGTAGGGGTTTAGTTCCATTCTCCTACAAGTGGTGATCCAGTTTTGCCAGCACCATTTGCTGAAGATACTGCCTTTCCTCCATTGAGTGTTCTTGGCCCCTTTGTCAAATATCAGGTGGCTGAAATATCATGTACTCAAGTTTGGGTCTTTAATTTTGTTCCATTAATCTACAGGTCTACTTTTGTGCCAGTACCATGCTGTTGTTATAACTACAGCTCTTTAATATAGTTTGAAATCTGGTCTAGTAATTCCAGCTGCATTACTCTATTTGCTCAGGATTGCTCTGGCTATTGGGACCTTTTGTTTTTCCATATGAAGTTAAGGATTTTTTTTTCCTATTCCTGTGAAGAAGGTTGTGGGGATTCTGATTGGGATTGCATTGAATCTATATATTACTTTGGGTAGGATGGTCATTTTTACTATATTAATTCTTCTAAACCATAAGCATGGGAGGTCCTTCCATCTCCTGATGTCTTCCTCAATCTCCTTCTTCAAAAAATTTAACATTTTCATTGTAGAGATCTTTAATGTCTTTGGTCAGGTTTGTTCCAAGATTTTTTTTTTTTTGAGGCTATTGTGAATGGGAGGGTTTCCATGCACCCCTTCTCCAATTGCTTGTTACTGGCATAAAGAAAGGCTACTGATTTTTATAGATTAATTTTGTAACCTGCCACTTTACTGAAACTGTTAATCGTTTCTAGGAGTTTTCTGGTGGAATTTGTGGCATCCCTTTGGTATACTATCATATCTGCAAAAAGGGATAGCAAAACATGGGCTGGAGAGATGGCTTAGCAGTTAAGAGCACTGGCTGTTCTTGCAGAGGACACAGGTTTGATTCCCAGCACCCACATGGTGGCTAACAACTGTCTCTAATTTCAGATCCAGAGACTTCGATGCCTTCTCCTGTCCTCCACGGGCATCGCACGACATGGGTGCACTTACATACATGCAGGAAATACACATATACACATAAAATAAAAACAATAAATAAAATATAAAAAAGAAAAAATTTTGAAAGAAAATAATGTAGATTAGAGCAGAAATTATAAACTAGAAACTGGAAACTAAACATACAACACAGAAAATCAAACCAAAACCTAATTCTTCAAAATAAGTAATAAAAGTGATAATATTCCAGTCACAATTATCTAGGAGGCAAAAGGACACAAACAACATAAGTATCAATAGGGCAGACAATAGGGTCACACTACAGACCTCACAGGCTGACAAGATCACCAGCTTCCAAGTCACTGTGAAGTGGCAGACCAGGCAAAGATTGTCTCTGGGCACTGGAACCCTTAGAAATGGCTGGTGGGAAACTTTATGAGAGAATCAGCAGCTGAGCCCAGCCAGCATCTCAGCATCGGAAAACAGTCAGATGTTTTGGAGTAAGTACACAAAACAACATAGGAAGTATTTTGTTTTGTTTTTTAATTAATTGAAGCAGAAGCAAATCAAATCTCTGACCCTAACATTCAGTTTAGAGAAAAGAGAACAAGTTATACCATGAAAACAACAATGACCAAATCAGAATGTGGAAAATTCTACAGAATGATGAAAGAAGAGCCATTACAAATTGAAAGAGATTTAAGATCAAAAGAATTCCAGCCGAGCATGGTGGAGCACGTCTTTAATCCCAGCGCTCAGAGGCGGAGGCAGGCAGATCTGTGAGTTCAAAGCCAGCCTGGTCTACAGAGTGGGCTCCAGGCCAACTGGGACTAAAGGGAGCCCCTGTCTCAAAAATACCAAAAAAAAAAAAAACCCAAAACAAAACAAAACAAAAACACTCCAAACAGAGATTTAGGAGACACATCTACGTACTGAAACCTGGGGACCTCAAACAAGCCACCATAAGCAGGCAGTTTGGGGACTGTCAAGGGACACTGGCAGTACTGCAGTATCTGGGTGTGTTAATGATGCTCTAGTCAGACTAAGTCCTTCACTCAACAGTGTGATGTTTCAGATTTCCTTTCAAATAAACCAGCCCTCCTATAAAAGCCCACAAAATCTCTACAGAGAAAACAATAAGGTTTTATTGAGACATTTAAAAAAACTAAACAGAAAGGTGCACAATATTTATAGATTGGAAGTCTAAAACTAAATATTATTAAAGAGGCCAATGCTCTCCAAATTGACCAACAAATTAAATGCAAACCAAATCAAAATCTGAACTGGCATTGTGTTTTGTTTTATTTTGTTAGAATCTGATGAGTTGGATTTAAAATCTATTTGGGAGTGTAAAGGAACAGAAGTAACAACTAATGTCAAAGAAGACAAACAGTGAAGAGCTTTGCACTATCAAATGTTAAGACTTACTATAAACCTGCGGCAAAGACACTGGTGACTGAGGGAGAAACTAACCCACTGCCAGGAGATGGGAGAGAGAATTCACAAACAGACTGCGCTGGCAGGGCTGCGTGCGGAGCAGTGGACAGAGAACGGACTTCTGCCAGCTGCGGCGACAAGAGGGGAAGTGAAGCTGGAACCACTTCACAATGAAACAGAAACCATGTTCAGATGGGTCACGGAGAGAAGCATGAAAGAAAACACTCAAGTATTTTTTAAAGATTTTATTTATTGGGGCTGGAGAGATGGCCTAGCGGTTAAGAGCGCCGACTGCTCTTGCAGAGGACCCGGGTTCGATTCCCAGCACCCACATGGCAGCTAAGAACCGTCTTTAACTCCAGTTTCAGGGGAATCTGAAACCCTCTTCTGACCTCCGCGGCATTGCACGACACGGGTGCACAAACCTACATGCAGACAGTACATTCATACACATAAAAAAATAAAATTTAAAAAGATTATTTAAAAAAAAGATTTTATTTATTGATTGATTTGTATTTATGTGTGCCTATGCACTTGTGTACGCAGGTACCTGGAAAGGCCAGAAGACATGGATGACCTGGGGCTGGAGTTATACAGGTGACTGTGAGCCATCCAATGTGAGTGCTGGAACTGAACTCCAGTCCTCTAGAAGAGCAGCAAGTCCTCTCACCTGCTGAGCCATCTCTCCAGCCCCCAAACTAAATCTTTAAATCAATAAAAAAGAGTAGGGAAGGTCACAGTATAATTCAGTGGCACAGGACTTCCTGTACTGTAGACAGCCGTAAGTTCAATACCCAGCATCACACACACACACACACACACACACACACACGTGCGCAAAGGTGGTCTTTAAAATGTATTCAGTTACATTTCCTGTTGCTATGACAAAATAGCTGACAATTCAGCTGAGGGAAGAGGGTCTGTTCTGAGGGAGGAGGGTCTGTTCTGAGGGAGGAGGGTCTGTTCTGAGGGAAGGAGGGTCTGTTCTGAGGGAGGAGGGTCTGTTCTGAGGGAGGAGAGTCTGTTCTGAGGGAGGAGGGTCTGTTCTGAGGGACAAGGGTCTGTTCTGAAGGAAGGAGGGTCTGTTCTGGCTCATGGTTCAAGAATAAAGTTGTCATGGTGGGGTCTCACCAAGATGACATTGGGTCTCACATGCTCAATGCAGCCTAAATCCAGAACTGCCGTCCCACACACTGTAGCCATGGTCAAGAGCAGAGAGAGATGAACTGGTGCTCGGCTCTCTTTCACTCTGACTGGGATTCCAGCCCACAAACTGGTACCTTTCACCGAAGGGTGGACCTTTCCCTCTTCGGTAAATCTCTCTGAAAATGCCCTTGCAGACATACCCAGAGCTTTGGCTTAGGTGATTCGAAATTCCATCAAGTTCACAACTGAGTTTACTATCAGCACACTGCACCAAGTACGCTGACAGTTTCACTGAGATGAGTGGCTTCTGGAAGCATGGAGAGAGGAAGCCTCCATCCAGGGGTGAGGGAGGGTGACCAGCATGGGACACTCGGCGATGTGGGAGGCAGACCACACAGCAGGAGTCGGGCCCAGGATGCGCTGCCACGTGCACAGGCTGGTAAAATCTGACACCAGCACCGGCAGACAAAATGCAAGCACCATGGCAAAGGGGGCAGTGCCCACTCAAGGCGATGAGCATACCTCAGAAGACAGGTGCTCTTCCTGGAGTGTGCCCCTGGTACACACAGTGTTGCGGAGATTGATACCTAGATGCTAGAGAGATGACCCAGTGGTTAAGGGCACTGGTTGCTCTTCTAGAGGTCTTGAGTTTGGTTCACAGCACCTATGCTGGGTGGCTCACAATCACCTTTAACTCCAGCTCCAGAGATCTGATGCTCCATTTTAGCCTCTGTGGGTGCCTGTACTCATGTACACATACCCACACACATAGACGCACATTCTCACAGACACAGACACACACACACACACACACACACACACATACACACACGCACATGCACACACATAATTAAAAAATAAAATAAATCTTAGGCCAGGCATAGTGGCACATGCCTTTAATTCCAGCACTCTGGAGGCAGAGGTGGGTGGAGCTCTGTGATATTCAGGTCAGCCTAGTCTACATAGGGAATTGGGTCTGGGGAACCCTGTCTCAACAAACAAACAAATCTTGTGGCTGGCGAGATGGCTCAGTGGTTAAGAACACTGGTTACTCTTCTAGAAGACCCAGGTTTTGTTCCCATCACCCACATGGCAGCTAACACACATCCTTAACTCCAGTTCCAGGGAATCTGACACCCTCTTCTGGCCTTTGAAGGAACCAGGCATCCACAATGGTGCACTTACATACATGCAGGCAAAACTTTCATCCACATAGAATAAAAATAAAATCTTTTTTAAAAATCTTAAAAAAAGTGCCAGGCATGGTGGCGCATGCCTTTAATGCAACACTTGGGAGGCAGAGGCAAGTGGATCTCTGTGAGTTCCAGGCCAGCCTGGTCTACATAGCAAGTTCCAGGCCAGCTGGGGCTACAGGGAGACCTTGTCTTAGAATAGACTAAAAAAAAAAAAAGGAGCCCAACATTCAGAACAGTTTCAAACAACAAGGTCAGCAGACAAAGGTCAGTTTATTCCAAGAACACTATTTCAAAAGACCAAAAATTAATGTCTCCTATGTAATTTCACATATTTTACATTTCTTTTTTTAAATATCTTTTTAAATTTTTTTTTATTTATTTATTTAATGTGTATGAATGTACTGTCTGCATGTAGGTTTGTGCACCCATGTCGTGCAATGCCGCGGAGGTCAGAAGAGGGTGTTGGATTCCCCTGGAACTGGAATTAAAGAAGGTTCTCAGCCGCCATGTGGGTGCTGGGGATCGAACCTGGGTCCTCTGCAAGAGCAGTCGGCGCTCTTAACCTCTATGCCATCTCTCCAGCCCCCATATTTTACATTTCTAAAAAATTAAAATTTGAAGGTAGATACTTGAATGCTAAAACAGAAAATTAAGGATCTACTTCACATAAAAACTAAGACAGTGATTAAGTGCCTTGTGATGAAGAAACCGCAAATAGGAAATTGGGGCTCTGGGGTGCTGGAAAGGCACATCTGCTTTGTCTAGGTGCAAGACTGCATGGGCACTGCCACAGAGAAGTTCTTTATATTCTGTAGGTGCACTTCATCTAACTTTCTATGTGTTACACTTTCCAGTTAAAGAAGTCTGAAAGAAAGTTTCAAAAACAAGATTTTTAATAAAAACAAAACACCTGGCAGATGTAAAAGAAGCACTACACAAAATCTAGAACTCACCACTAACCTAACTACTGTTCTGTCAACCAAGTTCATTATAAAGGACATAACCTGTATGCTTCAAAAATGTCAAAATCAGCCAGCATGGTAGCTCAGCACTTGTGAGGCTGAGGCAGGACTGTCATGGGTTTAAGAAAACCTGGGCTCCAGAGTGAGACTATACCTCCAAAAACAGGAAGGGAGAGAAGGAGGGACAGAGGTAAAAAAAAAAAAAAGACTGAGAAACTTGGAGATTGAGATATGCTTCCTTTAGGAAGACAAAAATGAAATCTAATACACAGTGCCGGGTTAGATCCTGGAGCTAAAGACAGAGAGAAGCAGCACTCAAGACGGCACTAGGACAGCTGGTGAAGTTGTATTAACGTCCATACATTAGACTGTAGCACTGCATCAGCTGTCTCCTGAGTGTTACAACTGAACTGTGATTATAGGAAAGAACGGGAATGCTCCTCTTCTTAGAAAATGCACACTGGGACAGCCAGGGGAAGAGCAGCACACAGGCTACAGCACACTCCGAAGGGCTCAAGTGAAAACAAGGTACGGAATGAACAGAGAGAGCAGTGAAGGTGACAACCACAGACAACCCTGACTGGAGGGTGACAGCCACAGACAACCCTTACTGGAGTCCACACCAGGACTTGCTGCTACTCTCGAAACCATTTTCTAGAGACCAGGTAGCACACCACCATCTTACCTCCCAGACTTCCTCTAGTCAAAGTCAACCTATCCTGCCCCATATCTACATGCCCCCTCCAGCTTTGGCAGGGTGAGTCACTACCCGCTAGCTTGTCTCTCAGCTCGGCCTAGCTCTACAGGATCCTTCTTCCCTGCCTCAACTTTCAGTCCTGACCTCGGTCCCTGAGACCACCCTGTGTCCTGCAATCTGAGCTCTGTGTACCACAGATTGGCCAATTCCCAGCCTAACCTACCAGCCAACACGCTCACCTAGCAGCCCCCCTCCCACCCTGCTGATCCAGAATCCAATGGAATCTCAACTCAAAAGTTGCACTTATCTTTAGCTAAACTAAGACCACTTCTCTTACCCAATTGTACATCTACATAAAGTGGACCCCAAACTGAAGACTAACCACTATTTGGCTGGGCCATAACCTGGTCAGGAAGAAACAACAAAATGGTACATTCAACATGGATGAGTTTACGCACTCATACCAAGACACAGCCTCACACAGTCCAGACACCCAGGCCTCAGCAAAAACACCACACAAATAACCAAGACATGGCCATTATGATGTAATGTTTCCTGAGAATGACGACCAAGTGGTGTACAGGACAATGACTTCAAAATTCAATTATAAATATGTTCAAAGAACCAAAAGGGGACATGAATGAGAAACTGAAAGAAGAAAACGGCCATGGAAACCCAAACAAACAGGTAAACAAAACACAGGAATCTAAACAAAAAGCTTAGAGGAAAGATGCAAAAAAGGAAGTAGAGGAAATGAACAGAGACTGTCAGATCTTGGAAGATGAGCTTGGGAAATGATTGCTCAATCAAAGAAAATGTCAAATCTAAAATAAGCCAGGAAAGGAATATGCAAGACCTCTGGGACACTGTTAAAAGACCAAACCTATGAATTGTAGGCATAGAAGGAAAAGAAAACCAGGTCAAAGGCACAGAAAATATTTTTAATAATATAAGAAGATTTTGCAAATCTAGGGAAATAGATACCTATCAAGGTATCGCAGGCACACTGAACCAGGTGGACAGGACCACGTCATATAACAGTCAAAAGTCTAAACATAGAGAACAAAGAAAAATAGTGCAAGTTGTGAGAGAGAAAAGCCAAGTCAAACATGAAGGCAGGCCATCAGAGGAACAGCTCACTTTTCAATGGAGACCAATGAAAGCCAGAAGGGCTCGCACCAATGCCATGTAAGTCATGAAAGAACAGATTCCAGCCCAGACCATGACACCCAGCAAAGCTATCAGTTGTAACTGAAGGAAAAAGAAAAAGTTTCCAAAAAAAAAAAAAAAAAAGATTGAAGGAATTTATGTCCCTGCAACCAGCTCCACAGAGAATACTCATTGGAATACTTCAGTCAAAAGAAGATTAAATACTCTCAAGAGGGCACAAGGAATAAATAAATTATCCCAGAACAGTAAACCAAAAGAGCTCTTAAAAGAAAAAAAGCACTATAGCACCAACATAATAGGAATTAATAATCACTGGTCAATAATAACCCTTGATATTGATGGTCTTAATGCCCCAGTAAAAGGACACAGGCTAACCAATTGGATTAGAAAACAGGATCCATCAATTTGCTGCCTCCAAGAAATTTACCTCACCAACAATGATCAACACCACCTCAAGGTAAAAAGATGAAAAAAGATACTTTAAGAAAATGGAACTAAGAAACAAGCAGGTATAGCTATTCTAATATCCACCGAAATAGACTTTAAACTAAAACCAGTCAGAAGAGATAGGAAAGTCACTTCATATTCATTACAGGAAAAATCAGGAAAAATTCAACAAGAAGAAATTACAATCCTAAACATACAGCACCACAAACAGGGGCATCCAATTACATTAAAACAAACAAACAACAACAACAAAAAAAAACTTTATTGCCTCTAAAACTTCACACTGACTCCAACACAGTGATAATGGGTGATTTCAATACCCCACTGTCAACCAGACAAAAAACAGTGAAACCCTGGAGCTAAATGACATCATAAATCAAATGGACTTGAAAGACATCTCCAAAACAGTCCACCAGAACACCAAAGAATATACTAAACTTTCTCCAAAACTGACCACATTTTAAGACACCAAGCACATCTCCACAAATTTACCAAAATTGAAATACCATTGTGGATTCTATCTGATCAAAAAGGAATAAAGCTAGATATTAAAACAATAAAAATGGGGAAAAGTACACAGACTCATGGAAGCCAAACAACACCCTACCGAGTTGAAAACTGGATCAATGGTGGAATCAAGAAGAAAATTAAACATTTTGGTAGAACTTAACAAAAATGAAAACAGAACATCAGAAAACCTTTGGGACATAATGAAGGAAGCTCTAGGGGACAAGTGACAGAACTAAGTGTCCACATCAGAAAACTGAAGACATTTCATATAAATAAATTAATGATGCACCTGAAAGCCTTGGAAAATCAAGAACGAACAACACTCAGAAACAGTAGTCAGGAAGAGGTAAACAAAAACAAGGCTGAAATGAATTAGAAACAAAGAAAATAATACAATACAAAGAATACAGGAAATCAATGAAAGAAAGAACTGGTTCTTTGAAAAGATCATTAAGATTCACAAACCTTTAGACAAATTAGTCAAAAGAGAGGACTTCAATTAACAAAGCTGAAAAAGGGGAAATATTAAAACAGACCAGAAGGAATTCAGAAAGCTATTAAGAACATATTTTTTTTGTCTTTTCAAGACAGGGTCTCCCTGTAGCCCAAGCTGTCCTGGAACTCGCTCTGAATACCAGGCTGGCCTTGAACTTACAAAGATCCGCCTGCCTCTGCCTCCCGAGTGCTAGGATTAAAGGCGTGTGCCACCATGCCCAGCAAGAATATATTTTTATAAATCTCTATTCCACTAAACTAAAAAAAAAACCATAAACCTAAAATAAATGGGTGCATTTCTAGATATGTATGATCTAACAAACTTAAATAAAAATGATATAAGGGCTGGAGAGATAGCCTAGCAGTTAAGAGCACCGACTGCTCTTGCAGAGGACCCAGGTTCGATCCCCAGCACCCACATGGCAGCTAAGAACCGTCTGTAACTCCAATTCCAGGAGAACTCCAGTTCCAGGGGAATCCGAGACCCTCTTCTGACCTCCGTGACATTGCATGACACAGGTGCACAAACCTACATGCAGACAGTACATTCATACACATACAAAAATAAATAAAATTTAAAAAAATGACAAATAATTTAAACAGACCTATACCAACTAATGAGATAGACACAGTAACTAAAAAGTCTCCCAACTAAAGAAGCCCAGGACTAGATGGACAGTGTTGAATTCTACCAAACCATTAAAGAACTAACACCAATACGCCTTAAATGATTTCATAAAATAGAGAATGAAGGCCCTCTTCCCAAAATCTATAAAGTCAGTATTACTGTAATACTAAAACCTAACAAGATCCAACAAAAAAGAAATGTATAGACAGATATCTATGATAAGCATAGATACAAAAATTCTCAATATTTGCAAACTGAAGGCAAGAACACATCAAAAAGATTATCCACCATGATCAAGTTGACTTCATCGCAGAAATGAAGGGATGGTTCAACCACATTTAAATCAATTAAATATAACCCATTACATAAACAGACTCAATTAGATACAGAAAAGTTCCCTGACAAAATCCAACATCCATTCCAGATAAAAGTCATGGAGAATCTAGAGACACAGGGCACATGTCTCAACACAATAAGGCAATACACAACAAGGCCACAGCAAACATCAAACTAAGTGGAGAAACTCAAAGCATTAAACTTAGGAAGAAGACAAGGATTTCCACTCTCTCCATTCCTTTTGAATATAGTACTTGAAGTCTGAGCTAGAGCAATAAGGCAAACGAAGGAGACAGAGGGGGACAGAAACTGGAAAGGAAGAAGTCAAAGTGTATTTGCAGATGATACGACTCTGTACACAAAGATCCAAGACTCCACTAGAAAACTCCTAGAGCTGATAAATACACTCAACGAAGTAGCAGGATATAAATTAACAGACAAAACCCAGAAACATTCCTATAAGCCAACAACAAACATAAGGAAAAAACAATCCCAGAAAGGATCTCATCCATGAAAGCCTCAAAATCCATAAAATACCTTACAGTAAATTTAACAAAGGAAGTAAAGTGAAGAAAGAAACTGAAGAGGACACCAGAAGATGAAAAGACCTCCAAAGCAAAAAAGAAAAGACCTCCATGCCAGGAATCAGTAGAGTTAATATGGTGAAAATAGCCATCCAAACAAAACCAATCTGCAAATTCAATGTGACATCCATTAGAAAGTTCCAGTGCCGGGCGTGGTGGTGCATGCTTGGAGGCAGAGGTAGGTGGATCTCTGTGAGTTCAAGGCCAGCCTGGTCTACAGAGTGAGCTCCACACCAGCTGGGACTAAAAGGAGACCCTATCTCAAAAATGCCAAAAAAGAAAGTTCCAATGCAATTCTTGACAGAAATTGAAAAGAATAACCTCAAATTTCATATGGAAACATGAAAAACTCAGGATATAAAAGAAGTGCTGGAGGAGCTGGAGAGATGATGGCTCAGTGGCTAAGAGCACTGATTGCTCTTGCAGAGGACCTGAGTTCAATTCCCAGCACCCACATGGTGGCCAAGAACTGCCTTTAAGCCGGGCATGGTAGCACATGCCTTTAATCCTAGCACTTGGGAGGCAGAGGCAGGTGGATCTCTGTAAATTCAAAGCCAGCCTGGTCTACTGGAGACATTACCATCCCTGATCTCAAATGTCCTGTAGAAGAATGAAACTAGGCCCTTATCTCTCATCATGCCTAAAAGCTCAACTCCAAATAGATCAAGGACCTAATCATAACACCAGCTGCCCTGAATCAGATGGAGAACAGAGGGAATACATTGGAACTTACAGGGAGGCACAGGAAAGGACTTTCTGAATTGTCTACAGTACAGCCCTTAAATCCAACAACTGACAAATGGGACCACATGAAACTAGAAAGCTTCTGAACATCAAAAGACACCATCACTCAAGTGAAGAGGCAGCTTTAAAATGGGAAAGAATGTTTACCAGCTATACCTTTGACAGAAGATTAGTATACAGAACAAACAAAGAACTCAAAAAGCTAAACATCAAAAAAGAAAACAAAAACTGGGGCAAGGATCCAAATATAGTTCTCTAAAGTTGAAATGCAAATGGCTGAGAAATTTTTGTTGAAAAAAGTTCAACATCCCTAGACAAGAGGGAAATGCCGAGTAAAAGCACACTGAGATTTCAACTCACCATTCAGACTGGCTAAGATCCAAAACAACAGTGAATTTATGCTGCTGAGGATGCAGAAAAAGGGGAACTTGTATCCACTGCTGATGAGAGAGCAAACTACACTACAGAAATCAGTGTAGAGAGGCCTCAAAAGCTAGAAACTGATCTACCACTGGACCCAGTCAGACTACGACTAGGCATATACCCTGCTCATCCATGTTCACTGCTGTCCTTTTCAGAATGGCCAGAAACTAGAAACAACATAAATGTCCATCAACTGATGAATGGATAATGAAGGTGTGGTACATACACATAATGGAATATTATTTGGCTCTTTAAAAAAAAAGAAATTAGGGCTGGAGAGGTGTCTCAGTGGTTAAGAACATTAGCTGCTCTTGCAGAGGATCCAGGTTCTGTTCCCAGCACCCACATGACAGCTAACAACTGTTCATAACTCCAGTTCCAGGGGATCCAATACCCTCTTCTGACCTCCACAGGCACTGCATGACATGGGTACACTCACATACATGCAGGCAATACACTTTTAGAAAAAGCCAAATGGGGACCCACCACCAGAGAAACTCCTCAAAGTATACAATACACATTAGTAAAAAGAAATGAAAATTAGTTACCTTATAACAGGGGACACTGTCCCTTCTAGACATCATAGGCTAACAAAAAAAAACAAAACGAGCAAAAAGCTTTCAATTCCAGGAATGGACTCCTCTAGAAGCTGCTGACCAGGGGTCCCAGAGACCCTCAAACACTACTCACCATTGCCTCTGCTCTTGGCTACCCAAAAAACTTGATAGTACTGCTGAAGACACAAGATATATGAGTTGCAGAATATACAAAGAAAAATCAAGCTGGTGCTGACTTAGCCTCATCTCTACTGGATAGCCTTTGCAGTGCTGGAAGGTGCTGTGCATGCTACTGGAAGGGAAAAAATAACCATCACCCCTACCCAGCTGTGAATCCCGTGAACTACAAGACACACCCACCAGTGTAACAGTGGGTGTGTCTTGTAGTTCACGGGATTCACAGGCACAAATATTGTGGGAGCAACCAACCACTCTCTACTTGCGTTTGAGGCATCCCATTGCATAGGATGGAGCCCATACCTGACACGAATACCATGCACAGGACCCTGAGCCTAGACCACAGAACACAGGGGAGAGCCCTATACTAGTTTTCTACCAAGTAGTGAAGGTATTAAACTGACTCCTGATGACTTATTGTTATACCCAGAGTTTGATGCATCTCTCAACTCTCACCTGAGAAGTTTCATTATGCAGCAGATGGGGATTAACAAAGAAACCCACAACTGGCCAATGTACAGAGAACAAGAGGCTGCAGAGTGCTTATCTCTGAATAGGACTCCTATATCAACTTCTGCCTCCCAAGGCTCAGGAACTATTTTGAAAGCTGGGTCAGAAAGACTGTAAGAGCCCAAGGGGGTGGATGACCATGAGAAACATGAGTCTTCCAGACAGCTGGTCAGTTACTCACAGCAACAGAGACAGCACACTCAAGCCCCATGCAAGTTCAAACCAGACAAAATGCCAGCATAGACATGGGGGAAGTGGATGAGAAACCCCAACCCACCTAAGAAAATTGTGTCGACAGATGGTTGCTGGGAGGATGAGAGACAGTCTCTTTCAAGGATGGACTTCTTGGTGGGCTAACCAGAGTCCAGTGGACAGACCCACACTGAAGGAAATTTGGGGACACAAAATAGACTGGGTCTTAATATAAACACACACACACACACACACACATATATATATATATATATATATATATATATATATATGAACTGGGAAATAATGAGAAGAGCAAACAGGAGAGGGATCCAAGAACCATCAAATTGTATTGTAGGAAAACTGCAAAAATTCAATTAAAAATACCACCTGCTCTCTGTCAATTTTTTTAATTAAAAAAATAATCTTAGCTGGGTATAGTAGTAGTACACCTTTAGTCCCAACACTGGGGAGACAGAGGCAGGTGGATATCTGTGAGATCGATTCTAGCCTGGTCCATAGCGAGTTCCAGACCAACTGGATGACACTGGCTCAAAAAAACAAACAAAGAAAATCTCTTAAGAAACTAGAAATGTAAACTTTCCTAAACTGAAAAAGGGGAGCTACTTATAATAAGAAAAGAGGAGATAAAACCTCATCCTCATAACCCTCACTGCAGTATGGATTAAATTTTGCAAATGAACCCAAAGGAGACAGAGCCAGGTCAGCCAATGGACTAAGGATGGTCGGCAAGACAAAAGTAAAAGCTTAAAATTCAGTTCATTTGCACATACCAGAAGCAATAAGAAAGTAAGAAATGGAGGTGCCCTGGAGACACCTGAGACTGATACCTGGGAGTCAGCAGCTGTGGAATCTTGAGTTCAAGGCCTCCCTGAGCTACATAGCAAGACCTTCTCAAACAAAAACAACAACAACCACTACCCAGATACCCAGCACTAAATCTGACAAAATCCAGGGATTTTTAAATATTTAATTTATTATTTCTATTTTATGTGTATGAATGTATTGTGTACAGGCATATAAATACACCAGTATCATGCAATGCCTGAGGAGGTCAGAAGAGGTTGTTGGATCTCCTGGAACTGGGGTACAGATGGTTCTTAACCTTCATGTGGGTGCTAGGAATTGAACCCAGGTCCTCTGTAAGAGCAGCCAATGCTCTTATCCCATGAGCCAACTCTCCAGCCCAAAGATCCAGGTTTTTGCAACAAAAAAGAATAACTTCATAGTTACGTGTGTGTATGTGTGTGTGTGTGCTGGGTAGTTTCAGTTACCAAATTCACACATGAGGAGAAGGAACAACTGGAGAATTTCCTCTACTGGACTGGCCTGTGGCCATGTGAGACATTTTCTTCATTGTTGAGTGATGTGGGAGGAGCCAGCCCACTGTGGGTGGTACCAGCCCTAGGCATGTGGTCCTGGGCTGTATAAGAAAGCAGGCCAAGCACTGACCAGAGGAACAAGGCAGTAAGGAGCATTCCTCCATGGCCTGTGCTTCACCTCCTGCCTCCAGGTTCCTGCCCTGGCTTCCTTCTATGAAAGACTGTAAACTGAAATAAACTCTTTCTTTCTCAAGTTGGTTTGGTCAGTGTTTTATCACAGCAATAGGAAGTAACTAGGACAATGTATATATGTTCATGTGTACATATAAGTGTGTGTATATATGAACATGTATGTATCTCTGTATGTGTGTTTACACATAACCTGAACACATACATGTGAACACATAAACCAAGAAACCAAAGAAAACTGCTTAAAAATATCACAAAGATGTTGATTCTTCACAGACTGATTTGTAGGTACAAAGCAACTTTAATGGAGATCCCAACAACATTTTGGTTTTTGCTTTTTTCTTTTTCTAGAAAGTTTCAGGATGCTGCTGAGTGTATGTGGAAATCAAAAGGCCAAGAAAAGCCAGGCTGGTCCTGAAGGGCTGAGTGGGGAGGTCAGGTCTAGGTGATCAAGCCACCTGCAAGCCAAGCAGAATGATGCAGAACAGATCAACCAGAATTCCCGTGACTTCAGAAAGCAACAGCACAGGACACAGAGAAGACAGGGCCCTTCTCACACACAACACAACAAGAGCAGTGGTTCCAGGTGGCCTGGAGACCCAAATGTCAAATATCAAATCTCAGAGATGACTGAGGAGGGTAGCTGTGGCCCTGGGAGAGACAAGCATTCCCTTCTGCTTGATTCTTGAGATGGGTTTTCAATAAGTAGCCCAAGCTATCCTCAACCCTGCAGTTCTCCTGCCTCTGCCTCTAGAGAGGTAGGATTACCTGTGTGAACCAGTACCCCCATGGCCAACCCTATATAATCTGAGCAAACTGCTCAGATTGAAGAATGCAGTACACTGTCTCCAGTCTGTCTACAGAACCCATGCTATGATTTAAAAGGCACACAGGGTTCACCCATGTTTGGCACTGAACATAATTCTAAAAGGTACAAATGAGTGGAAGGGAAGACAGAGACTCAGAGAAGCTTCAGGTCTCTGAAGAAGGAAGATGGGGAGGCTGTGGTTCAGAATGAGAAAGGAGAGGGCATTTGCAAGTAAGGGAAACTGACAGTGCACCAGGCCAGGACCAGGGCAAAAGCACCCTGAAGGAGGGGAGGGACAAGATGGGAAGGTGACAAGGGCCAAGGGCAGAGCAAAGGGACACTCTACAGGAAGACATGCCTTACTTCCTGCTTTCTCCAGGAAACCAAATCAAGGTCATCCATTTCAAACGGGAGGATATAACTGGAGGAGTGACAGCAGGACAGGCCAACACAGGAGCCCCTGCCATGCAGTGCAGCCAATGCCAACAACCACAGTTCAAGCACTGGTGTGTCGTCCTCTGCTGAGTACATGGGAGAGAAATCCTTCAACAGCACTTCCTGCTTAGCAGGCCAGGAACAAAACAGTGAGTAAAGGAAAGCGTCTGCCTAGCGTGCACAAGACCCTACGTTTGACCCCAACATTGCTGAACAACAAAAATTTTTTAAAAGGGGGGGGGGCCTTGCAGACAAATGGAGGCATTCTACAGATGGCTACAAACCACTCGCCAGGGAGCTCTAGAGCCAGTCAGAGAAGCCACCACCCAAAATTGTATAACCAAACTGCAGCAGAGGACTGGCTGGTGCACAGGCACCTGCTTACCGGTTGAAGACATTGTCACTGAAGGCGTGCTTTTCCAGGCGGGTGAGTGGGGGCGGGCTGTCCTGGCCTGGGACGTCCATGAAGGCAGTCACCCTCCTACTGTCACAGTCTGGACCACAGTCTTCAAAGCCATCTGGAGGGGAAGAGGAAACCCTCAAACTATATCATCTGTGGTGGGTGTCCAGCAACAGTGACTGGTCCCACTGGGGAGAGCCGCAGCCTGTGGTGGGCTGTCTGCCTTCAGAGCACTTTTCAGTAGGAGCTCCAGAAGCCATCGACATGGAGCCAACAACTATGGAACCCCCCAAAAGGGTGGCAGGGACCAGAGTCACAAAGGAAGGCTGGTCCCCATCAATACCCATAGACCTCCCCTGCTGGGGGGCATGTGGCTCTGCTCCAACACTGGGAATTCTGGGAAGTCTCTAGCAGCGAGTTTACCCCAGACCTCGTCAACCCCAACATCTCTCAGGATTTCATGCACTCCCACCTATCTGCACCCTGCAACACCCAAGAAGGCCCATCCCCACAGATGTCTTCAGCTGTCCTAGTACAGTGAGGTAGCTCAGGGGCCCTGGAGTCAAACATACCCAGGAAGGAATCCCAGAACTACCAGTGCACAGCTGTGTGACCGGCGGGTGTCACTTAGCTTCTCTGTACTTCTAAGTTCTCTCTTGAAGTAAACCCACCCTTGGCCCCATCAGGGTAGTGAGACATGGGAACCCTTACATGTGGAGACCTGTGAATCTGTTCCCCAACCCTGACTGCTCTATAAACAGTTGGTTGGCACATCGGGGGCACTCACACCCAAGGCCTTCTACAGATGCCAATCTCCATCTTCTCATTCCTGTGAGTCTTCAGGTCTAGCTTGCAGCGACTCTAGCAGCTGTTCCTGCCCTCTCTTCTCTCACATCACAGGTGCCACAGTGATCACCTGGCTGACCTGTGACACTACAGCTCCACACAGTGCAGTGAGGCCACATGCAACAGTTTCCTGCCAGCAGGTCTCTATGGCTGGTGTGATGCCTGGTGCACAGTAGATGCTTCTAAACCACACTATGAGCAAACTCACTCTGAAGCCATGCATCTCTCTAAGGAAACTTTTAACCACCAAATTAGCATAATCTTTCCATCCACTCTATAAAATGCACACTAAAGACTCATCACTAAGAGACTACTCTGTGGGAACAGTTACAGAAGAGCTTTTGGGTAGTAATAAAAATTAAAGTAACCAGGCCTGGGGAGTTAGTGAAGCATAAGGACCTGAGTTCAATCCCCAGAACCCACATATGAGTGAGGCATGGTGGTGTACGTACCTGTAACCTGAGTGTTAAGGAGGAAGGCAGATCCTCAGGCTCAACAGCAACCAGCCTAGCCATCTGTCAAGTACCAGGCCAGTAAAAGACATCTCAAAAAAAAAAAAAAAAAAAAAAAAAACAAGATGGAGGGCTACTGAGGAACATATCCAAGGCTGACCTTGGACTTCTACAGGCATGTACACATATATCCATGAGCACATATTCACATATACACCCAAATCACAGTATGGCTATATCTTTTAGGTACTTGTGGTAGGCCAGAGGTAGGAAAATGCTTTATAAGGCACTTTCCTCTGTGCATGCGTGTGTAGTGTCTGCACACGTGTGCACGTACCTGGAGACGAAAGCTGCCATCACATGTCTTCCTCAATCACTCTCCACCTCATCTTTTCAGACACGATCTGGCACTGAGTCCAGCTCTCACCAATTAGCCAGACCGGCTAGCCTGTGAGCTCCATGGATCTGCCTGTCTCTATGCCCCTACAGCAGGGCTACAGCTCCACATGACCATGCTTGGCTTTATACCAGGCCATTGGGGATCCAGTCAGGTCCTCAATGTGTGCATGGCAGCTACTTAACTGACTGAGCCATCTCTCCAGCCCTTCTTACTCTTTTATAAAAATTTATTTATAATTTCATAAATTTAGATAATGAAATATGATCACATCTATCCCCATTTTCCCCTATAACTACCCCATCTCCCTCCAACATGCCCCCCCATATTCTCCCCAACATGCCTCCTTCCAACTTCACGCTTTTCTTTTTTGATAACCCACTAAGTGCAGTCAGTGCTGCCCACGCATGCACAAGCACGGGGCCATCCACTGGAGCATGGCAACCCACCAGTGTCCACGTCTTCAAAACAGAAGGATTCTCCCTCTTCCAGCAGCTAGCAACTGCCAATAGCTACTCAGTAAGGGAGTAAGGGGAGAGACCTGGAGATCATCTGACTCATCTATGCTGGGATTTGGCTGGTTTGATCTTGTGCAGGTCTTGTGAAAGCAAGCATAGCTGCTAAGCTCATGAGTTTTGTGTCCAGCGCCCCTCAGCACTCCTCTGCATCTCTGCCTCTTGCATTCTCTCTGCCTCCTTTTCCTCGCTGTTTCTCCTTGGTGCTGAGGTTGATCAAGACACAACATTCTGCAGAGCTTCTTGTCCCTGCTTCACAGCTAAGTGAGTAGTGCCTAGTAAGTTTAAGTACCAGTCACCAACCTGGCTTGTCCTAACCAGAAGTGGTTCAGCCACGGTTGTTCCCAGTCATACTCCCCGAGAACAGGGTGCTAGCACTCACAAGCCTGGCTGGCCACTTACTCTCTTTAGTTGAAACATTAGTGAAACATTGTGAAAATCATTGACACATGACTGTCAGAAGGAAGCTGTATTCCTGCTTCAGTTCCGAGATTCAATAAATCACAGGTGGCTAAGTTAGTGTGGGCAGAACAAATGGAAACTATTGTAAACATGAGAATTTGCACCCATGTTTTAGCATTTTAAACATTTTAATTATGAGAGAGTGACAGAGAGAGAGGATGTGAGAGTGGACAGGTACGCATGCCACTGTTGTACCTGTGGAGCTCAAAGGAAACGTGCAAGAGCTGGCTCTCTCCTTCCACCACGGAGAGGAATCAGTCTTCAGATTTACGCAAAAAAGCATTTTACCCAATGAACCGTTTCACCAGCCCCACCTCCATGCTTGTAAGCACAAATCCTGGTCCAGAGGAGAGGCTTTGGGGTGGGTGTAGTCTAAGGACACCCTGTGCCTAGACCAGGCCTTGGATCAGATTCTGAAACTAGCTACAACCCCCATTTTATGCATAACACACGTAACTTTTCCAATTATACAGCCCTCTTGTTCCATTCCTGCTAGAGAAGAGGGAATCTACCAGAAGGGTAAGGCAGACAGGGAAGGGCCTGGATTTGAAACCCAATTACCAAGAGGACTCTCACTTTTTCAAAGAGCCTAGTAGGCTGTATACAACAAAGAGAAAAAGACACAGCAGAACCCTTCCAGCCCCCAGTCCCCTGCTGAACCTTTCTAGTTTGACCAAAAAGAATAAAGATGAAGAAACAGGCAGCAGAGCGGAGCCTCCCGGAGGCTAGTTTTGGCAAGAGACCTGCCTCCCTGGCTAGTTCTGGGAAGATCAATGGGCACCTGCTCTGGAGGTGCCAATGCCCCCCACTGTCCTTTGCACTGAAAATTAGATGGCTGTACCAGTCACACTACAGGTGTGAAGAGGCAGCAGAGTTCCACCTGGTAGCCAGGAAGTCAAGCCAATTTAGGAGTAATGACAAGAGTTTAAAATAGAGGTGCCAAGTTGCAGCCTGGGTGCTCAGTGTTCTCTGAAATACCACAATTTTCTTAACTCTTTAACTAAAAATGAGAGCTTATTAAAAACTTAAACTGTAGAACAGAGAATTTTAATAAAGTGTATATTCGCATGAGTATGTGTGTGTATATGCCTGTGGAGGCCAGAGGCTAACATTGGATGTCTCCCTCAATTGCTTCTCCACCTTGTTTCTTGAGGCAGGGTGTCTTGCTGAACCGGGAGTTCCTGACTTAGCTAGACTGGCTGGCCAGCAAGCCAAGGAGCCTCCTGTTTCTTATACAGCACTAGGACGACAGGCAGCACCAGCACACCCAGCTTCCTGGAGGGTGCTAGGAATGCGATAGGTCTTCATGCTTGCACAGCAAGCACTCTGTGACTAAGTCCATCTCCCTAGACCCAAGAAGTATACATTTGTTTAAAAAAATTATATATACATACATGTGTTTGAGACATAAAGTATGTCATTTCTCTCTAGAATCACTGCTAGATAAACAGGTCCACACTGGTCAAGACCAATAACCACAGTGGTCAACAACCACAGCATTTGATATGCATGCTTGTACCCTCCTCAGGGCCCAGAAAGAATCTGCTGTCCTCAGCCCACACGAGTAGAGTGCTATGGACCTAGACTTCAGTGGACTTCAAAACCCATAACTGAGTCCAAAGCACTGGCTCCTGGGCCCTGAACGCACAGACGACTTTGGAACCCACAGAGACCCATAGGCAGGCATAAGAAAAGCCCCACATTCAAGAACAAGAGCTTCCACAGGCCCTGGGGAACCACCTGTGCTCCATGGACAAAGAAATCCTTGCTGTTTTAATACTTTGCAAGAAACACTTTCATCAGCGAACTAAAGACCTTGGCAATTAGTCCCACAAAGAAAAGAGCTGTTATTACAAAATATTAATGACCCCACCATACTGGATATATAAAACAAGGAAACAAAGGTTATAAGCCATCAAATGGTGAGTATGAATTAACCCTTATTGGTTACTTCCTACACTCCAGCAACCAACCACACAAAACTCTTCAATGCCTAGGATGCAAAAGAGTATTACGCCAAGCTTGGAAAGAAGGCAGCCCGATTAGAACCAGAAAAAGTGAATAAACAGAAAAGGCTCCCCAAAGCTCAGAGATGACGGAATTAACAGAAAATTGTCTTTAAGCATCAATTAAAAGCATGTCAAAAGAAAGGAAGCCTAGTGGTGGGAAGTAAAATCAAGGCACCAGACGCCTCAACAGTACCCAGCAGCAAGGCATCTGGACAATGGTGCCCTAAAGAGAAAGGGGCGCACAGAAAAGCTGGAGAAACAGTGGCTGCTCTTGTAATCTGATAAAGACTGTACACCTACGAAAACACCATGCACAGCAGCACAGTGGGATGCCAAGGCAGAGCGCGCCACTCAACTGCTAACAACCAGAGACAAAAAAATCCTTTTAATGTTCATTTTATTCTTAATTGACCAATAATCGAATACATAGGGAAAATCTTAAAAGCAGTTTGAGAAAAAGATATACTTCTTAAAATACAGAAATAAAGGAAAGAAAAACTTCTTATAAAAACTCTGCAATGGGGAAGAAAATGAAAGATACATTTATAGTACTAAAAGGAAAAGTCTTTACCTAGAGGCACAGCTTTCAATTTTTAAAGGAAATACAGACATTTAAAAGATTAATTTAACTTTTTTTTTATGTGTATGAATGTAGTGTCTGCATATAGGTTGGTGCATCCATGTCGTGCAATGCCTCGGAGGTCAGAAGAGGGTGTGTCGGATTCCCCTGGAACTGGAGTTAAAGACCGTTCTCAGCCGCCATGTGGGTGCTGGGAATCAAACCCGGGTCCTCTGCAAGAGCAGTCAGTGCTCTTAACCGCTAGGCCATCTCTCCAGCCCCATGATTAATTTAATTTTTATTTGTGTGTGGGAGTGGTGTCATGTGTATGGGAGCTTGTGGAGACCAGAAGGGGTACCAGATCTGCTGGAGTTATAGGAGGTCGTTAGCTGCCATATGGGTGCTGGGAAGCAAACTCCAATTCTGCGCAAGAGCAGCAAGCGCCCTCAACTGACGAGCCATCTCTCCAGGCCCAAAACACAGACTTTTAAAACAAACAAAAGGTAAAAATACAAGGTCCACTGCCAGCAGACACGGCCAGTAAGAAACACTGAGAGCTCTCCTCAGAGAGGAGCATGGCACCTGACAAGCACTGAAACTACATAGACAGGAGCAGCCAGGAGGGGAGTCAGGAAACAAAGCACTGCTTGTTTCTCCCCTGTAGAAAAATCTAAAACAGAACCTCAGGGACTATTAGACAACGCGCAGGGAAAGGTGTTTGCCACACAAACCTGAGGATCTGGGTTTGCTTCCTGGAACACAGGGCAAAAGGAGAGAATTGTCTACCCAAATTGTCCTGACCTCTGCATGTGTGCCATACATGACACATGTGCCCAAACCAACACACACACACACACACACACACACACACACACAAATAAGATAAAATAAAATACAACCAACTTGGGCTGTGTGTGGTGTGCTGGTGCACGTCTTTAGTCCCAGTACAGAGGCAGGCCAATCACTTTTTTGAGATAGAGGCCAGCTATGGCTACAGAGAAACCCTGTCTCGAAGAATAAAACAAAACAACTTCAAAGTCAAAAAGAACACCACATTGTGGAAACTTATGCACAGTGGATGCAGAAGTCCCAGAAGCATGTGACACAGACCTGACAAAGCGAGTCGGGAAGGGAAGGCAACACTGTCCATTCACAAGCAGTGACAGTCTATGCAGAAGACCCAGGAAACTACAGAGAAGCCATGAGAACTGCAGGACATGAGTGACACACAGAAAGCAACTGCAGGGGCTGGGCAGATGGCTCCATTGGCAGAGAGCGCGCACACAGTGACTTTGGAGAAGTAACCGAGGAAGACACTGGCACTGACCTGTGGCCAAAGAACACAGAACACACACGCACACATGCAGCACACAGGCACAGACACAAACACAGACATACACACATACCACACAAACAAAGATACACATGGCACCACACAAATAGTGAATTTTTTTTTAATGTGTATGAGTGTACTGTCTGCATGTAGGCTGGTGCACCCGTGTCCTGCAATGCAGCGGAGGTCAGAAGAGGACATCGGATTCCCCTGGAACTGGAGTTAAAGATGGTTCTTAGCTTCCATGTGGGTGCTGGGGATTGAACCTGGGTCCTCTGCAAGAGCAGTTGGTGCTCTTAACCATTGAGCCATCTCTCCAGCCCCCTATACTGAAATTTTTTAAAGACCATTTGTGACAGTATCAAAACTAGAAAGTTCTCAGGGACAAACACAACAAAATATATGTGCAAATCCCCAAAAATTAAAGAAATGATAAAAACTTTCTAAATAGATCAGAAGACTCATATTACAATGTCACCTTTTCCAAATTTAATGATAAATCTAGTGTTACCTCAATCAAAAGCCTAGCAATTAATTTTATAGGAACCAATAAGTTGATTCCAAGTTTAAGTGGGAATTCCAAGGATCTAGAATAGTTACATCAACTTTAAAGGGGAAAAAAAAAAAAAACATGAATGGCATGGTGCTACGGGCTTCAGAATAAGCGTATAGAGTAGTGGCAGGTGAGGGGGCACACAGCAGTCTGCAAACTCCAGGCCAGCTCACACTTCACAAGGTGCCAAGCGAATCAGATGGGCAGAATACAATCTTTATAGCAAACAGAGCCAGAGTTAAGTGAATAACTGAAAAAAAAAAGAGCCTTGACCCTTATGTACTATGAAATAATTAACTTGAAATCTGTCACAGACAAATTCACAAAACAGTAAAAACTCTACAGTAGAAAAAGCAAATGCCATAAAATGATAAATTCAACTCCACCAGAACAAATAACTGGTTCAAAAGAAGAAAATGGAAGCCAGATGTGGTGGCACTCAGGAAGCTACAGCAGGAGGACTCCCTCAAGTCTGAGGTCAGTCCAAGCTATGTACTGAGTTACAGGCTAGCCTGGGCTACATTAGTGAGACTGTCCTCTCTTCCTCCCTCCCCCAGAAAAGATGAAGATGAAAATGGAACCCAGTCATGGACTGTGAAGTAAATACTCGTAAAACAGATATTTAATAAGAAACATGTCACATTTAAAAATAATAATTCATGGGGCTAGAGAGATGGCCTAGCAGTTAAGAGTGCCGACTGCTCTTGCAGAGGACCCAGTTTCGATCCCCAGCACCCACATGGTGGCTGAGAACCATCTGTAACTCCAATTCCAGGAGAACTCCAGTTCCAGGGGAATCCGACGCCCTCTTTTGACCTCCGAGGCATTGCACAACATGGGTGCACAGACCTACATGCAGACAGCACATTCATACAAATGAAAGAAAGAAAGAAAGAAAGAAAGAAAGAAAGAAAGAAAGAAAGAAAGAAAGAAAGAAAGAAAGAAAGAAAATAAAAATTTTTAAAATAATAATTCTTAGACCCTGATTCCAAAATGGGGCACACAATTTGAGTGAGCACTGTAAGAGAGAAGATGAACAAATGACAGTTAAGCCCCAGAAAAGATGGACAATGTCCTTGGTAATTACGTAAATGTTAGTTAAAACCACAGTGAGATGCTACCCGCTGGGAGAGGGGCACTGTTTTAACTGAGATCAGAAGTATTCAGCTACTGAGAAGGCAAACTGGTACTGCCTCAAGAACAGCAGTTTCTTTAAAAGAGTAAATAGACATTTATCATGTGACCCTCTAATCCCTACTCCTAGGTATTTACCCAAGAGAAATGAAAACATGTTTGTTTACAGAAAGACCTGACCGTTCCCAGTGAGACAGATAAGGGACTCACCTCTCCCTGGGCCCCTGGCACTGTCAAAGCACTGTTAAACCTGTTCAGAATCACTATTAGTATTCACGGAGAGGACTTCTGAGTGTTTACTATAAGCACTCCGATGCTCGTTTTTCACAAATAACTGAAGATTTGGGGATAGGGCAACTGAATCCCTAACTAGCAGCTGTCACACTCAGTGCAGCTGCAAAGGCAGGCTACCCTATGCCAACACCAGCCATCCTGACTCCCCAGTGGCTGAAACAACTACACAAAGACTACAGCTGGTGGCCCCTGGCCTGAAAACACAGCCTCAGCCTGGGCTTCAAACAGTATCTACAGGACACTTTGCTGTCACCAGCCTCAAAGAACTCTCCATGGACCCACAGCTGTTTCCACCTGGGAGAAGAGAAGCATTGCCCAGGTGCCCAGCAGAGCCCTGCTGTGGCTGGAAAGAGGGCCAGGTTCCAACACAAGCCTCAATGACAGCAACAATAGTGACTGATCCAAAACAAAGGTTGAGCTGGGCACAAATGCCCCTCTCCGAGGTAAAGCAGCAGGCCACTCAGTTCTTGGCTTGGGAGACACGCCCTGTGCTGCCCCTCTGCTGCCACAACATTCAGCCCAATAAAAGCCTTCTCACAGGAGCCTGTTCTGCACTGCTTTCCAGTGGTGCAGGCTGAGCTGCTACCACAAAGCAAACAGTAGAGGCAGCTACAGCTGAGCTGAGGCAGGCCAAGCTGTGAGAGCAGCCGGGCAGCCAGCTGCTAGGCAGCTGAACGGACAGTAGCTGCAGCATCGGCTAAAGGAGGCTCCCGGCGGGGCGCTCTGGCTCCCAGGTGTACCCCAAAGTCCTGAGTGGTTCTGGTAGCAGCCAAGGTGCAGAAGGGTCAGAAGCCAGTTGCTGGCAGCTGAACAGGCAGGCAAACACTTAGTTAACAAGTGGACAGGGCAGGAAGAAGGGAAGTAGAAGTGGAGGTGGATAAGAAAACAGAGCTGAGACTTAGAGGACAGCCACAAGAGAGACCCAGAGAAACCCTGGACACCAGAGCGGCTCATCGAATTCCCGACGGCTGTCAGTTCTTCAGTGCCAAGGGTCTCAGACCCCAATAACTACTATAACACTAGCCACTGTCAAGGGCTGAGGACCCCAGTTCCCCCAATACCCAAGGCCTGTAGAAGGACCACAACACTAGAGGGTGCTTCTGCCTACCTGCTGCATTGCTCAGGGCTATCAAACACCTAGAGGAAAGAAGGCAGAGACTAGCACCTGAAGAACATTTCCTGCCCGCCTGCAGTTTCTACCCATGTAGAGCAAAATAACTCTCTGCTGACTGGTGGCAACAGAAACCTAATTCAAACTGGGGGTGGGGGAGTGGGGGGGGACAACAGTCAAAGTATCCACCAACTGCTAAATGAATATAAACACTGCTGTTTATCCACACTAGGGAATACTACTCAGCAATGAAAAGGGATTAAGTCCTCATATGCAACATAATACTTCTCCAAGACACCACACCAAGGGAACTAACCTCTTAAAATAACTACTTTTCCAAAAAGGAATGTTACCTAACCTTGTAGCCAAAGTTATTCTTATATTTTTTAGTTCATTTAACACTATCTTACCTGGTTTACTTTGTAACAAACCAGGTTTGTAAGTCAAACATTTAGTTTAATCCATCCTGACCTTTCCATATCCCTGATCCAGAATCATGCATTTTGTTGTGAAAGTATCATCAAGGAGGCAGCAAATTATCCAGTTTGTTGCAAACAACAGGTGAGAAAGTGTTTGTGTTGTGTGTGTTCTCAATCAGCAGGGGGTCAGAAAGGACAGATACTCCCCTGGTAAATCAGGGTCTCATTCCTTTCCCAGATAGGCTGAATGTGCTGTTTTGATAAATAGAGAACAAGGTCTTTGTTCAGGAGAGCAGTTCCCAGAGAACTGAGAAGGAACAAGCTCTCAGAACACATAGGGCTCACTCCTAGGTCTAACCTACATTAAGGGACCAGGCCGGATTGGTTCTGTCAACTCTGTAAGGTGGCGTCCCTCTGCTGCAAGACATAGGGCTCCACATGAAGCCAGGGTGGTAGAAAACACTGCCAGGAATCCAGAACTAAGTGGTAGAAGCAAGAGGATCAAGATCAGGGGTTCAAGGCCATCCTCAGCTATGTAATTACACAGTGAATTCCAGACCTGGAAATCCTATCTAAATTAAATAAGTAAGTAAATAAATAAATAAATAAATAAATAAATTTTTAAGTTGGGCATAATGGTGGCACACCTTTATGTCCCAACACTCAGGAGGCAGAGGTAGGCAGATCTCTGTGAGATAAGCCAGCTGGAGCTACAGAGAGACCATCTAAGAACAAACAAACAAGAGGTCAGAGATGTGGCTCCATTGATAAGGCATTTGCAGGCCTGATGGTGCAGACCTGTAACTCTAGCACTGGAGAGGTAGAGACAGGATGATCAGAAATTCAAGGCCATCCCCGGCTGTGTAAGACCTGTCTGAAAAAAAAAGAAAAAGAGAGGGAGTAAGAATGAGAATATATTCATACCCAGACTTAGATGGTAGCAAAGGCCAAACTCTAAATCCCAAGAGGCTGAGGCAAGATAATGTCAAAATCCAGGGCAGCCTGTGCTATAGAGAAACCTTGTAATCCCACTAGTATAAACGACAGGAAGGGCAAAGAATACTATTATTTTGCAAAGGCCAGTGGCGGCCTAAGGTCAGGGGAGAAGAAAGGTGTGATGACCAATGGTGGGGGGGACAAGGCAACCTGCAGGATGTTGAAAATGCTCTTCCCTGACAGTGGTTGTGCGGCTGTGGCTACACACTCTATGGACTTGTTAATACTGGTGTCATCAAACTTGGTGAAATCTATCACATATAAATTATACATCAATCAAAGAGTCTTGAAAATGTAAAAATGAAAGGAAGAAATTATCCTTCATTCCTGCTCCTCCTAAGCCTGGTCTTCCAGGACAGAGCTGCAGGGACGGCTGGGACACAAACAATCTTTTGTTTCTGCCATTTTTTGTCTACACACACACACACACACACACACACACACACACACACAAAATGGGAATGGAGAGGGGAAAGGGAAAGGGAGAAGAAGGGAGAGGAGGAAGGGAGGAGAGGGGAGGGGGAGATAGAGACCTAGAACCATGTAGGGATAAACAGACAGTCAGTGACTAAATCAGGGTGGCGATATGAGACAGCCCTGGGAAGGTGGGGAGGAGTCGACCTGGGGAACAGAGAGGAAGAATCACTTGGCTGAGTACCTAGGCAGCCTGTGAGTTCCATCACCCCAGGGTAAGCCAGTAGGAGAGTCAGTGGGATTCACTCCTAGATACACCACAAGAAGCAGAGAGAAGGCTTAGTGCTCACCATCTAAACACAAATACTTTACAGTCCAAGGCTCATGGAGCTGCACAAAGCTACCCCAGAAGACAAAAAGGCAATAAAAACTTTCAAACTACACACAGCTGCAAACTACCACCAGGAAGAATTAGCACACGATAAATGAGAGCTCACACTTCGAGATCAGGAGCATTGCAAGGACTGATAAAGATGACTGAATAACTATGCTTATAATGAGGAATGGCTTTAAACACACAG
This sequence comes from Rhizomys pruinosus, assembly GCA_009823505.1. Lineage (NCBI taxonomy): Eukaryota > Metazoa > Chordata > Mammalia > Rodentia > Spalacidae > Rhizomys > Rhizomys pruinosus. The sequence goes on along the minus strand of VZQC01008058.1, from coordinate 2,032,592 downwards.
ACATCATGATGAAAGAAGAGTGAAATCTGGGACCTCAGAGATGAAAAATAGGGAGTGTAATTAAAACTTCAGTAACTGGCTTAAATAGCAGCTTAGATACAGCTCAAGAGAAAGTTAGTGAGCTGGAAGACTGATCTGACAAATCACCCAGAGCACTACACAGAAATGAGGATGGAAAGCGGGGGACTGTCAGGACACGTGAAAACGGAATACCAGGGCCTGAGGTGAGCCCAAAAGGACTCTAAAGGACTCAGTAGAGATCATGACTGATAAAGAGGATGAACACTCAATCTGAGGATGTATAAATGATAAACTGAATAATTAATAACAAGCCATACCCAGAGGCATCACAGAATACCAAAGGCACAGAAAAGGAAGAAAAATGAAAGGTGAAGTCCCAGATTTCTCACTGAGAAGACCGACTGGAGGAGTAATGGCTAATCAGAAGGAGAGACTCTGACAGCCTCATCACGGGCGACCTTGGCTTTCCAGAGGTTGAACAGAGCCCACCCCAGATGATGAATGCAGTGCAGATAAATGACAGAGGAATGACAGGCAGACACAGAGAACGTCTGACATGTGGAAGTACGAAGACACAGAAGTCAGAAACAAATGCAGAAGTCCCCACACATCGCCAGACACTGGTGACTGGAGCCTGACCCGTGGCCTCTCACCAACATCTACTAGAATCTAATTCTTTTTTCAATAGTTTAATGTGTTTTAATAGCAAACTTATAGGAAGAACATATGGGCATTAGACACATGTTCACAGTGACTGAACAGGGCAACACGAACGCTGCCAACACCATCCATTGCTGTAAGAAATTTACTTATTTAAAAATTTCCAAATGCTGGCATCATCCAGAAAAACACCACTTGATCTTACCAGGTTGAACTGCTGAATCTTACTCACTGAGAGATTCTGATTTATATCATGCTTCCAAACCACATTTCTATTTAAAATTCACACAGGTAAAATGGAGGAACTGCCAATACCTAAGTTCTGTCCCCTGTTTTTCCCCTCACAATCATATATTTGGCCTCATGAGGACAAAGTCTACATTCAGAACTACTGTTAACAGGAAGAAAAGGAAGCACAATTCTGAGAATGCAACGTTCCCCTCACAGTGGACTTGCAGGCAAGTCTCCAAATACCCATGCAGCATGCTAACTGCACATCTTCTGCCACAATCATTACACATTTAGTGTGGGCAGCACACAGGCTGGTGTCTTTAAACAGGCCAGCCAGTCAGGCCTCACCGCCTCCAGCAAAGCACCACAGCTGCATTCTGGAGGCCCAGGTCAGTTCTGAAGTCCGGAACAATTTCTCACGCCAGACGCTGGAAGGGAAGTTTGGAATCGGTTCAGTGGACTTCTGACAGCATCTGACGGTATCAAGCCACCATGAAGGTCCTTCACCCTTCAGGAGGGGAGGCGCGCCTGCCAGAGGCTTCTGTAGCAGCTGTTTTCCGGTGTTCCGATGTGGGGGGATTTGCAGGCTGTCTACCTGGACGGCGTGTAGAGACCTCCTTAGTTCCCCCTTTCTTCTTGGGCTGCAGCTACCAAGTGGGTGGGGGACCAAACTCTCAACTGGCTGATCTTCAGGAAAGACAACTGTAAAACTGACTACTTACCAATACAGTGCGATGTCCCTTTCCATCTACCCAGATAGGACCAAGTAACTCTCCTCGACTGCCATACAGGACTCCCATTCCCACTCACGAACAAGTCTCTCTCAGTAGTACACTTTACTTACTAGATCTTTTGTCTTTAGTCTGTCATTCCTGAAGCAACAATAATTTCTCTGAAAATATCAGCTGCTGTTATTAAACCACAATCTACACTATATTGCTACTGTCATTCATATGCTCTCTCTAGAGTTCAAGGCTAACTATAGCAGTGGGAAAGGAAACAAGGGGACTTCCTGAAAGGAGAAGTTTCTTAAAAGCCTTAAGCTCTGCCAACATTCATGCTTGATGGCTAAGCCATGAAGCCACGTGGAAACCCCAAGCACCGAAGAGAAAGCTGAAGGACTGGACCTGTGAGCAGATCATCTTCTGCCACAGGAAAGACCCCTGCCCCTGCTGGCTGAAGTGCCAGTTTGACAAATGGAAGCTTGGCACTCTGGAGGCATGCACAGAAGCCAGGGGTTCTACAATACATGACATTCCCAAAATATGTTCTGCAAGCCAAAATGACTCTGTATGAGGACGAAGTGGGAAAACTTAAAAATCAAAACAGCCAAAAGTTGGAATTACAGACAAGAATTTTAAAGCAACTCATAACATTTATACATATAAATTTGGCAGTAATTTAGGGAAAGAAATCTCAATGAAGAATGTCATTTATGAAAAGGGACCAGGGCAAGGGAGATGGCTTGGGGGAAAAGTGGCTGTTGTCAAGCCTGATGACTCACATCAACATAAACAATGTAGCCGGACTCAGTGGGGCATGTCTGTAATCCCGGCACTTCTGCGGCAAGATTAGAGGCAAAGATGCCAGGAAGCTTGGAGAGCGACTAGCCTGGGGCAGCAGCATGACAACATGGAGGGCAGCTAGCCTGGGGCAGCAGCATGTCAACATGGAGGGCAGCTATCCTGGGGCAGCAGCATGACAGCACGGAGGCCAGCTAGCCTGGGGCAGCAGCATGACAACATGGAGGGCAGCTAGCCTGGGGCAGCAGCATGACAACATGGAGGCCAGCTAGCCTGGGGCAGCAGCATGACAACATGGAAGGCAGCTAGCCTGGGGCAGCAGCATGGCCAACAACAAGAGATTCCACTGTAAACAAGGTAGAAGGTGAGGACCAACATCTCAGGTTGTCCTCTGACCATAAGCACACCGTGACACAAACACACCCTCATATATACTGTGTACACATACACACTCACAAATATAAAATTTAAAAGGTCAAAAAAAAATTCTAGAATTGAATCAGTATCTGAAACTTTAAAATTCCTTATGTGGACTCAACAGAAAAATGAAATGACAGAATTCCCCAAATCTGGTGAGAGCCAGCAATGTGTAAGATCTTAGCAAACCCCAAGAGGATAAACAGACAGGACACTTCACCCAGACACATGGTCACCACTGGCACTGAAAATCAAAATGATCATTTGAAAGCAGCAAGTAAAAGATTCCACACGTGGGGTGATGACTGACGGCCTCTCCTCCCCAGAACCAGGGAAGCCAAGATGGAAACCCCATCATTGACAGACTGAAAGAAAACCTGTCAGCCCAGAACTTGATAGCCAGCGGAATGTCCTTCAGGAGTGGGATGAAATAAAGACATTGTCAGATTCAAAAAGGAAAAATGTGTTCCTAATGCATCGTTTTTAACAGGCCAGCCAGCACAGATGCCGGTGAACGAGGCCAGCAGTTTGGGGAGCTATGCGTCTAGAGACCTTTCTCTTCAAAGGGAACAAAGACCATCAGAATAGTAAGAAGACAAAAAAGAAAGAAAGAAACCCTGCTTTCCTCTTTATTACTTTAAGTATCTCTGATGGTTTAGAGTGAAAATCATAACCTCATACTATGGGCTCTGTAATGTATATAAATGGGCAGCAGAAATTCAAAGCTGTCACAGGAAGGGGCTATAAAAGGAGCTACACCAGCACCAAATGACCACAACTTACCCCAAACAGTCCAACAACAGCCCTGTGAAGGTCTTCTCTGGATCCCCAGCTGGACTCAGAGGGCCTTTAAATGCCTGGGCCATACTATATAATGCCTGGGCCATACTATATAATGCCTGGAACACTGAATAAATACTCGTTTCTACAGAAATCAGTCCCCTGAGGATTTGATTAGCAGTATTGGATTCATGACAGCTGGGTGACCTCAGAGAACTCGAGAACTTAGCCTTAGGAAAGCCAACCCAAGGTGCAGCATTCACCACCTGGAGCCACACTGGGGACTGGAGGCATCCAGCAAGCAAAGACACTAATGAACTCGCTTCTGTTTGCCAAACCAAGACACTGCCATTTCAGAAGGCGGAGGTCAAAACTACATCACTGCTAAAGTAAATGAATGAGGGGTAACATTCCATGGGATGCAGCCAGTTCATCAAAAGTATTCAGTCAAAAAAAGTGCTCAGTCATTCTGACAATGAATAACAGAACTAAATTATGTGAATTCACATTAAATATGTAAAGAAAGGCAGAGAAAATACATTTGTTAAAATTAAAAAATTCACCTGACACAATAGAAAATCTATATGATAGGGAATTGTCTATTTTCAAAACTGGATTTCTGACCTTAGGCCTGCACACAGCAGAGACTCAGACTCAGCTGTGTCCCCAGGGCAGCTCTGCATGAGTAGTGGCCAAATGAAGCCAAGGAGAAGCAGCCTCTGCTCTGCCTCAGTGGGTTCCACTCAGACTCAGCTCTGACTGCAGCCCCACTGCCAATGCTCAACCATCAGTGCCTCTGAAAATGGACAGCTTGGGACAGCATCTCCCCATCCACAACATCTGGAAGATGCATTCAGTGTCATTAAATCACACAAGGGGGAAGTGATCTCCTTCCTAATTCCCTAACGAGATTACAGAGAGCATCTTTTTTGGTGCTAATATGCCTCAAACATCCCCCCAAGACTAGCTATTTGCCTTTAATTTTATTTTATTTTGGTTTTTAGAGACAGGTTCTCATGTAGCAGAAGCTGGCCTAGAGCTGATCCTCCTGAGCACTGGGATCACAGGCGTGGGCGGCCTAGAATAGTAATCTTCCTTTTAATACGAAGCAGGTCCCTGTCAAGAATTTCTTGCAAGCATCAGTGTCTAGATAGAAATTAATCATTTGATTTCCACCCTATTACATATACCTTCTTTAGGTTTCACTTATAGCCACCAATGCAGTTTCTCAAAACAGGTTTAAATGTATTACTCATAATGAAAAATACATGTGATACATTAATAAAGTAAAAATAAGAACAACAGTACATGGATGTCTGATTTCTGCACTGATACAATCCAAGGAAATAATATGCCTGACAATGCCACATTCATATCTGAGAGCATGGCACCACTTGTTCCAAATATTGAAAATGAATTTTTTTTCACATAAGCATTTTGCCTTGTGTGGATGGACTTCCTGAACTCTTTCAAACATCACAAAAATCTTACCTGGGTCCAAATGAATGCAACTGTTAGTGTAGTCACCACTGTTTACCCATGAACGGTCTATCAGATTTTCTACCTGCTCCTCAGGAGCCCACGGTTACTAAAACGTATATGTCAGCAAGACCGGGAGTCTTCCCCACAGCAGAGACAGCCAGCAGTGGCTGGGGCCCCAAGGAAGCTTTGCTGACTAGGTACAGCCATGAGGTTTCAATGCGTTTTCTCATTATATCTTCAAAGATGAACAAAATAAATCAACACTGAGGAAGTGTATGCTAGCAACAGGATGCCCACCTCAGCCTGGGGAGGTCTGGCTAGACCACTCTGGATGTGGGCCATCCTGCACACTGTGGGTGCTCAGCAGCACCCCTGGCCTCCACCTGCCATAGGTACCTGGAGCATTTTCCCCTGTGGGCCAGGAGTGCTTGAGCAACACCTTAAGGAGACAGAAGTCTAGCACAGCGCCCCAGGGCTTCTGCTCAGGTGGAAGGACCCTAACTGCACCTCTACTAACCCTCCATCACCACTCCAGCCATAGCCTGGGCTATTCCCTGCATGCTCCTGTTACCAGGCCTTGGTGCTGGCTGTTCCCTTGGCTTAGAACTCGCTTCCCTTTCAAATCCATGTGTGTCCCCTGCTCTCAATAAAGTCTTCCCTGGCCCCCTCCTCTGAGACAGCGAGTCTCCCTTCTTTGCTCCACTGCCCTCTCTACCTTTCTATTTTCCCGGCAAGCCCCTTGCCTTCCCTCGCCTTCAAGAATGAAAAGGGCTTCCTATGTTTGCTGTTCATCAGCTGTGTCCCCTCCCCTTCTCTCGCCCCCAGAGCAAGAATCTTTGATTAGCTCATCGAAATGCCTGGCACACACACACAGACACTCAATAAAAGGTGCTGAATGAAGGAAGGAATGGTAAAAACCTACAGAGTTGGTTGTCTGTGTCCCCTGGCAATGGAAGCAGCACATAAACTGATACTGCTCTTAAAAGGATTTCTGAGAATTTACATTTCCGGCCACTGCTAGGATGGCATGCCACCTGGCAACTGTGGACAAGAACAAGGGGGAAGCCCACATGGCAGTATCAGAGCAGTCGGCCATGCTGTGGACAAGAACAGGGGGAAGTCCACATGGCAGTATCAGAGCAGTTGGCCATGCTGTGGACAAGAACAGGGGGAAGTCCACATGGCAGTATCAGAGCAGTCGGCCATGCTGGGAGCAACAAGCTCAGGCCACACGTTAAAACCAGGAATCTTTTTTTTTTTTTTTTGGTCTTTTCGAGATAGGGTCTCCCTGTAGCCCCAGCTGTCCTAGAACTCACTCTATAGACCAGGCTGGCCCTGAACTCACAAAGATCCACCTGCCTCTGCCTCCCAAGTGCTAGGATTAAAGGTGTGCGCCACCACACCCGGCTTAACACCAGGAATCTTAAGTGCTCCAGTCAAATATGAAGTACAAAGTCAAATATGAGTAATTCCTTGATCAATTGTTTTCAATGTATGTTTTTCATTTGGGAAAAAAAAATTACCAACTCCATTCATAAAAGCTTAATATTATGCAGAAAAGCAAGGCTTCCTGAAGAAAATAATTTCTAGTAGTAACTTCATACCAACTGGCCCAATTAAAAAGATAAAATAAACCAATATTGATCATGTTTTAGATGATTTGCCATCAAGGCTCAGATGAACTGCCAATGTCAAGTTCACATGGGACAACACTAACTCTACTACAAAGGATGAATAATTAGAGCCAGCAAAGAGCAGAGGGGAAGGCCCAGAGATGCCTTAGTGTGATCTTCAGTTGTGTTTTCCTTCCTGACATCCCCAATAGCACATGCATGCATGCATGCATGCGCACGAGCACACACACACACAGGCACACACAAAGACACACACATGAACACACACACAGGCGTACACACAAGGACACACACACGAACACACACAAAAGCACACACAAGCATGTGCGCACACACACACACACACACACACACACACACACTACCCATTTCTTATGAACTGCGCCAATGGACCTGCAACACAGGAAAAATGGAAGATTAGAACTGCACTTCAGCTAAAACAGACAGCTCCCCTCTCCCACCAGCCAAATCAGCACAGGAGGTCCAAGTTCATACCAAAACTAGGGCACCAAACCTCCTCAATGAGGTTATGCCCATTTTGCAAACAATAACAGGATTTATTCTCCTCTGCCTAAAGTCAGGTGTTTAGTTACAAAAACCAAAACCAAACAAATAAACAAACAAAAACCCCAAACTGTCCATTGATTAAAAGACCAATCAGAAAAAAAAAAACAACAAAAAAAAAAACAGCAACCTACAACTCTTTTAAAAAAAGAACTCAGCAGGGCATGGTGGCTTGCACCTTTAATCCTAACTCGGGAGACAGAGGCAGGCAGATCTCTGTGAGTTGAAGGCCAGCCTGGTCTACAGAGTTCCATGATGGCTGGGGCTACAGGGAGACCCTGTCCCAAAAAGACACACACACACACACACACACACACACACACAAGAACTCATCCTTCCCCAGTTAGGGGCTGTCCATCAAAACAAGGGATGCTGTCAACATCCTCACTCTTGAAACAGGTAGGGAGCAGGGCACACAGGACAGGAGGCTTGTGAGAGTCAATGCCTCTCACAAGATACTAACTCCTTGCAGCAGGTTACTCATAAGCTACATTCAAGTCTGGCATGAGATAAATGTGCTTCACAGGTTCAACGTACAGTAGATAGAGTCAAATAAAAGAAAACAGGTTCTTCAGATTATTCTGCAGCAAAAGAACCAGATCAGTATGAAAGCGGGAGACCTGTGAGGAGCAAACCCACTGTGAAAACGCCCGTTCCCTTCCCCAGCTAACCAGAATTCCACTAAGTCCTCAAGACTCAGAGTAAGTAGACAGTCCCCAGACTCCAACAGCTCCTATGGGAACCAAGGTCCTCCTCTAGGCACCAGCAGCCAATCCATAATCCATTACAACAAGGCACACACAAACAGGAGGTAACAGACCTACTACAAAGAGATAGTGGCAGCAGGGACAGCTTCCTGCCAACAAAATGATACGTGAGCTCGGCCTTGAAGACCAAGTGGAATCTGCTACTGGGAAGAGAGTGAGAAACAGAACATTCTAGAAACGGCAGAAACACAGCAGAAGCAAGAGGCCATCTGTCATCTTCAAAGGTCTAGGGACTGAGAAGGTCTCACATGAAGCCACTAGGCCCAGACCGAGTAGCCACGGTATAATTGGTTTTAAGTAGAAAGGTGAGAAAAAAATAAATACAATAAAACATAGCCAATGAGGTACCTTTATTGGCCCAGACACAAGCAGAGCTGAAGCTGCAGGCGGAATGTTCCAACATGTCCATCCAGCAAGCATTTTCATTAAGAATCCGTTCTCCGGGCATTCTCGATATTTACGACTCTCCATTCAACATGTCATCCTGTCACTATAACTCTGTGTGAGCTATGACACCCTGGGCCAGACCAATTATCCACACGATCCAATATTCTGTCTCTGACATAGCACTAGGGGACACAGGATGGAGAACATGATAGACGTGGTGTGCTGTGTCTAGGTTTGGCTCAAAACATTAGATTAGTTGACTGAGGCCAAGGTGGTTAACCTTACTTGCAAAATTTGCTTGTTAAAAAAAAAAGAATTTATAAGTTGGGCGTGGTGGAGAGCGCCTTTAATCCCAGCACTCAGGAGGTAGAGGTGGGTGGAGTTCAAGGCCAGCCCGGTCTACAAAGCAAGCTCCAGGACAGCTGGGACTAAAAGAGAGACCAAAAAAAAAAAAGGAAAAAAAAATAATTTATTAATGTAGAACTGAGAGAAACAATAAGTGTAAGAGGTATTGCTAGTCTCTCTTTGAACAACTAAGTCTCTAAAAGCCATAAGTGATTTGGGGAAACCTGGGTAACTATTACTCTCACAGTGGTAAAGGGGGGCGGGGGTCTGTTTTCCCTAACAGATTAGTATGAATACAGCTTCCTAAATGGTAGCTACTTCTACAAGCTAGACTAGACAGACCAAACCTAGAACTCTCAATAACCTCACTGGCCTGTGTTGTGCAGGGAACTGATCCCACGAACAGCAGGTCCCTGTTGACTTAACTGAATTCAAAGGCAAGATGCACAAGCAAACCTCTCTATATAAACGTCATCCTCTAACAAGGCCCCTGCAGATTTATTAGCTCTCACATGAGCAGACCCATCCAACGCATAATGTTTTATATGGCAAATCTTTGAGAGCTACTGATGGTTATTACTAGCTTGCGCAATGGGCTGGCTGAAAAAAACAGCTTAATTCATGAGCAGCCATCCTTTCTACAGCACTCACATGAAAATTCTTCTTTGATCTGTGGCTTTAATCACAGCTTCCAAAACCTGTCATTATTTATGACTCTGGCTTTTATACTGACGGTCAATGGGAAACATTTACTCAGGTTACCTGATTGGTGAGACTGCTGCATCTCAAACCAACTCCTAAGTTCTCAACTTTTCTGTGGACCCACCTGGTTAACAGCAGACCTGGGGAAGGTGGCCCATCGCTGGCACAGTACTGATAATAGAACACAATTATTCCAAGTTCCCCAGTCAAACTTGAGACGTTCAAAGATTGAAAGGGTGTAGAAGGATGGGGAGTGTTTCCATTTCCTGTTCAAAACCAACACAGGATGCTAACCAAATAAAGCCATTTCCTTATAAAACACCCCACCAATCTGCTAGAAGGCCATTCCTCCCAGACATGACCAAAGACCTCCATGGACCCTGCGTGCAGCCTTCGGTGCTCACCTGCCAAGGCCCAGACCATCTCCTGCTCTCTTCCATCTTTCCTTTTCCTTTCCTAGTCCCTGGCCCTCAGCCCACACTTTTAGACACTCCTCTTTGCCTTGACTTTTAAACAATTCCTTTTTGGAAAATTAAAGTAAAACATAGAGACTAAAAAGTGTTCAGGGGCTGGAGAGATGGCCTAGCGGTTAAGAGCGCCGACCGCTCTTGCAGAGGACCCGGGTTCAATCCCCAGCACCCACATGGCGGCTGAGAACCGTCTGAAACTCCAATTCCAGGAGAACTCCAGTTCCAGAGGAATCCGACACCCTCTTCTGACCTCCGCGTCATTGCACAACAGGGGTGCACAGACCTGCATGCAGACAGTACATTCATACATATAAAGTAAATAAATAAAAATTTAAAAAAAAGAAATAATTTTAAAAAAGTGTTCAACTAGATATATGCACAAAGGGCTTTCACAAACCAAATGTGTGATGAGAAAATCTCACCAGAATCTCCAAAACAAGGCCATTCCCTTGCCACTAAGTGTGTTCCCAGGAGAACACGCTCCTGCTCCCAGAGCTGCTGAAGCAGAACCATGCCCTGTGAGCCTTTGGGCCAGGCTCTTTGTGTTTGTGATACTCATCTCTGTTGATGGAAGGCTCTCTGGATGGCTCTTTTTTAAAAAATATTTCATCTATTATTTTTATTTTGTGTGTATGCCTGTATCCCCCTCATGCATGGAAGTGTACCCATGTTGTGCAATGCCTGCAGAGGTCAGAGAAGGTGTTGGAGCCCCTGGAACTGGAGTTACAATGGTTATTAGACTCCATATGGGTGCTGGGAATCAAACCTGGGTCCTCTTCAAGAGCAACCAGTGCTCTTCACTGCTGAGCCCTCCCTCTAGCTGGTTTTCTCTCTTGTAGCCACATGGTTTCCCACTAGGTAAGCACCCCAGTCTGATCTATTCTACCTAAGATGGGTAGCTAATGAGGCTGGAGTTCCTGCCTCTGCCAAGGGGCCTCTCTGGACACATCCTCTGCCAAGGGGCCTCTCTGGACACATCCTCTGCCAAGGGGCCTCTCTGGACATATCCTCTGCCAAGGGGCCTCTGGACATATCCTCTGCGAAGGGGCCTCTCTGGACATATCCTCTGCCAAGGGGCCTCTGGACATATCCTCTGCGAAGGGGCCTCTCTGGACACATCCTCTGCGAAGGGGCCTCTCTGGACACATCCTCTGCCAAGGGGCCTCTCTGGACACATCCTCTGCCAAGGGGCCTCTCTGGACATATCCTCTGTGAAGGGGCCTCTCTGGACACATCCTCTGCCAAGGGGCCTCTCTGGACACATCCTCTGCCAAGGGGCCTCTCTGGACACATCCTCTGCAATGCCCTCCTTTGGGGATATGGGCAGGAGGATCTGTGATACCATTCAATCCCTGGGGCTTATGTTTTCTTTTTTTCCTGGAAGTTTCAGAGAAAATGCAAAGAACCTGAGAATGCGTTCTGGAATCCTCCATTCCCAAAGGAAAGCCCCTCCAACCCAGCTTCTCACTGAATGAATGTGATTTCTCCCGCTAGTCTGTAGGTCCCAAAAGCAATAGCCAGTCCCCAACACGCCCAGTGCCAGCCAGTGCCTGAAGACAGGAGCTGCTCAGTGAGTGCTGGTGAGCAGTGGCCGCTCCACCCCCTCAATTCCGGTGCCTTCTCAATTCATTCTCAACCACTGTCTGCTTTTTGGCTATGCTGAGCAACTGTTCGCAGAAGTCACTCAGTCTCTGGACTGTCAAACGCCCTAAATGGTGTGTCTTTCTTATCTAGCTATCTCTCCGGAGCAAATGACAAGAGGTGACCAACCCCACGAACCATGGTGCCATGGTCTCTGTGAGTCCCCATCTTCTGGAGCTCAGAGTCCCCAGCCTCCCTCCCTCACCTCCAGGTGGCCACTACACAAGTCCTGAGTCCTAACTGTTCCAGAACCTATGAGGGGCAACAGCCTCTGAAACATGACTTTCTACCCATCTAGTACTGAGGTAGACACTGAAGTGCTCCATAGTGCCACTCTCTGTGCTAGACCACCGCAACTCAAGATCAATATAACTCATTCTGATGCATGAGGGAGCCATCTGGACACACCCACATCAAAAGCTGCCAATGGGTGGTACAGAGTTGGGAAAATAAAGAGAAAGGGTGTCTACACCAGTCTCAGTAGAAGAGAGAGGTGATCAAACACATTTCCACAAGACCTATCTCTGAGCTGACTCTCCCTTAATAGTCAGAAATCACTGTCAAGCCCATTCACTAATGTCAGCCCACATCCTTTACTGAACTCCATTCCCCCTGCCCAGATCCCCAAAACATGATCTGGTACCCACCAAATCTCTGGTATGCACCTCTACTGGCTCATCCCTTCTTAAAATAAACTCGGCTCTAGTCACTCCTGCTTAAAGTTCTCCAGTGTTCCCACGGCTCTCTGAGTACAAGCCAGATACTTCAGCTTCCGGGGCACTGGAGAGCCATGAGGGGTACTGGCCACACCCACTTCTCTGACCTCCCATGTCTGTCACTCACTGTACTCTAGACACAAAGAATAACCACTAGTCCTTGAAGGGCCATTTGTGGACTATTTCTCAGGTTCCTCCTGTAAAAATCCCCACCTCTTCTCCAGTCTCAAGGGCTGTTCTGAGTTTCAGAGATGCCTTCCCTGGCCACTTGAAGTAGAAGCCTCTGTGGCACTCAGCTGCCGTCCTGGTACTACGTGTTTAGCTGTTCTTGCTTCTTTTCTTTTTGAGACAGTCTCATGCTGCAGACCAGGCTGGACTGCCTCAGCATCCCATACCTGGGACTGCACAGTCCACCACACCTATGCTCACACTCTGGACCATACCCCGTGGCTGTTTGTCCTTCACAGCATCTACCAGGACCTCAACTCATGGCACTGGTTTACATTAACCTGTTGAAGGTGGGTCTCTGCCTTGGACTGAAAAGCCCACATAAAGAAAGCAGACTGTTTTATTCACTTCTGGGTCTACAGTACCTAGTATAGTGCCTGAGACTGAATGGACCTTTAGTAAAGGTCGAATGAATGAATGAATGAATGAATGAATGAATGAATGTGTGGTGATCATGTCTCCAAACTGTGGCTGAGAACTGTGCCGCCAGACTCCCTGGCTTCACTTCCATCCTCCACTTACTAAACATATGATTTTGGACAACTCAGCCTCTCTATACCCCTCATCAGCTTTGCTCAGCAACAAAATTGGGTTAAAAATGTTTGCTTAGAGTTTCTGTATTTTATTTAACAAAACCTCTGCCAGCCCTAGAGGATTACATTTTTATTTATTAATTTTATTGTGTGTATATGTATGCACATGTGCATGTACAAGTGTGCACACAGGGCATGATGCATGTGCAGAGGTTAGAGGGCAACGTGTAGGAGTTGGCTCTCCACTCTGTGGGTCCTGGGGATTAAACTCAGGTCAGGAGGCCTGGTGGAAAGTACCTTTACCTGCTGAGCCATTTTTGTGGATACTGTTCTAATTTTACGATGCTAGAAGCACTCAGAACAAAGCCTTCAACATCAGTACTCTTAAAGAAATGGTGGTTTTTGTACCACTGCCTGGGTAGAGGATTCTCCTGCCTCATCATCCTGTGCCACAAGCTCAAGAAAAACATTCAAGGCCTCCTACTGCCTCCTCATTAAATCTACCCACTATTGGAGGGGGTGGGAGGTGTCCCTCACCAACAGCAGCCTTTGTCCTCTCTCCCAGTCTTCCCACTGTTGGAGGGGGTGGGAGGTCTCCCTCACCAGCAGCAGCCTTTGTCCTCTCTCCCAGTCTCACCCACTGTTGGAGGGGGTGGGAGGTCTCCCTCACCAGCAGCAGCCTTTGTCCTCTGTCCCAGTCTCACCCTATCCTTCCCCCATCATATGCCTGTTTCCAAGACTATCCAAACACGGAAGCATCCTCACCTCTTTCTTCCCCCATTAGAGTTAAGTTCAACTGGCACTGTGAAGGGAGAAACCATTTCAGGCCAGGCCTGATGGTGCCAACCTGTAATCATGGCTCCTTCAAAGGCCAAGACAGGAAGACCACAAGTTCAAGGCTCGCCAGGGCTACAGTGAGTTCAAGACCATCTTGAGTAACTTACTTATACCCTGTGTCAAAAATTAAAGGTAAGATCTGGACATGGTGGCACACGCTTTTAATCCCAGCACTCAAGTGACAGAGGCAGGCAGATCTATGTGAGTTCAAGGCCAGCCTGGTCTACATATTAAGTTCTAGATCAGCTGGAGCTACAGGGAGACCCTGTCTCAAAAACAAAACAAAAAAATCAAAAGTAAACAAGGGGGTGGTGAGAGGGCATCTCGGTGGTACAGTATGCCTAGCATGCATAAGTCTAAACCTCAGCATCAGAAGGGAATACTTTCTTTTTAATTAGCAAGGTTTGGTGCTAGATAGCTTCAGCTGTCAACTTGACACACCTGAGTGGTAGGAACTGCTATTAAAGAATTTCCTCTATCAGAAATTTCTTCCATTGGGCTGCCCTACGGCCATGTCTGCGGGGCATTTTCTGGATTGCTTAGTGATATGGGAGGGCCCAGCCCACTGTGGCCGGTGTCATTGCTGGGCAGGTGGTCCTTTATTGTATAAGAAAGCAGAGGGAGCATGGGCCAGGAGAGCAAGCCAGTAAGCAGCATTCCTCCCCGGTCTGTGCTTCCGTTCCTGCCCTGAGCTCCTGTCGTCTTCCCTCCATGATCAACTGTAAGCTGACGGTGAAATAAATCCTTTCCGCTCCAACTTGGTTTTGGTCAGTGTTTTTATCTCAGCAGTGGAAATGCAAACCAGAAGTTTTGTTGCAAAGTTTCTGTTTAAAAGCTGTTGCACTGTGCCCCTCCACACCTTTAATCCTGGCACTTGGGAGGCAGAGGCAGGTGGATATCTGTGAGTTTAAGGCCAGCCTGGTCTCCACAGCAAGTTTCAGGACAGCTGGGACTAAAAGGAAACTGTCTCAAAAAGACAAAAAAAAAAACAAAACAAGTTGTTGCATTGTGCTTTTACTTTTACTTCGTGGTGAAGAATTCCACTGACTTTTTTTTTTCCCCAAGTAGAAACAACCTCTGGGACTTCTGACACCTATCCATTTGCCTCATAGGAAATGGAAAATACAGGGCAGTGCAGTAGAATGGGAAAGCATCAAAACAGGATGGGAGCCACACTGAACTCAGCTTCCCCGCCCTGCTCTGGTACTGGAGGGAAAGTACGTGTCTCCATCCCCAGCAGCCACAAGAGAGATGAGAGGGGCGGTCCTCTAACAACACTCGGCTCTCGAGACCCCAATGGAAAGACACCCAGTAGGTGGACCCAGCTTACCACAGACCACAGACCACACAGCTACAATGCAACCAAGCTTCATTTCATGGAGGGCTCAGCAAACCACCTGACCTGACCAAGTTCAGCCCTCCAAGGTGTCCACAAAGCTTTAACAAGACACATCCAGGCCCATGTGCCTGCACATTTGCATATTTGTAGTTTATGTGTTTGTGTGGTTGGTGGTGGTGGTGTGTGTGTGTGTGTGTGTGTGTGTGTGTGTGTGGTTTACAAGTATATACATGATCCTACAATGTAGTCATTGAAGTTTATGGTGTGTGGTCTGTGGTATGTATATGTTGTGTGTCTATGTGGTTTACAGTTGCTTCCAGGATATGTGTCATGTGTGTCTGTATGGTTTATGGTTATTTCCAGTGCACAAGTGCACATGAGCACATATGTGTGCCTGTAACTGTATGGTTTATCATAGCTTTCAAGGTATGTTTGTGTGTGTGTGTGTTTGTATGATTTATGGTTGCTTCCAGGATATGTGAATGTTTGTGTTCATGTGTGTGTGCGTGTGTGTGTGTGTGTGTGTGTGTTGTGTGTGTGGTTTATGGCTGCTTTGTGTATATGTAGGGGGGGTTATGGTTGCTTCAAGGTATGTGTGTTATATGTCTGTGTATAGTTTATGGTTGCTTCCACAGTGTATGCATGCTTGTGTGTGTATGATTGCTTTCAAGATACAGGTATCTTTGTGTCTGTGTGTATCTTTGTGATTTAGGGTTCATTCAGGGTACAACTGCAAGGCTTACAGGTTGCAACATACATTTTCAGGCCTGAAAAGCCCAAAATAATTACTATCTAATTCCTCATGGAAAAAAGTTGGTCAAGCCAGTTAGAATTATTTCACTTGACAGGGAGATTTTGATAAAAAATATAGTTACAAATCTTTGATTCCAATTCATACTGTTCAGAGAAAAAAAACTGAATGGGTGGGTTTAGGGCTCAAGTTAGCACAGAGTCTCTGCTTTGGGGGCACAGTGTGATACTTGAAAAGAGCATTTTCACAAACACAGAACAAAGTGGCTACGTGAAATGGAATGGGTTTTGCTCTGGAAGAAGTCTTTCATTCAAGGTTGAACATCTGCTGCTCCCTCCAGCATTCTGATTCGAAGTGTCTATCTATATTCCACCGGCCAAGCTATTCCTATTTTCACCAAAGAGCCAGACATATCTGTTAGCACCTCGCTTTTCTCATAAATAGAGGCATGCCCTCTCCCAAGTTCTTTCACTGATACCTCTTGAAAGCTAAACATCTGAAAAGAAATGCAGTCTCCAAAACACTGCTGTATTTTACAAGACTGTCTTTTGAAGCTAAATACATCTTACAATAACTTTGTAGCATATTCAGAATTGAAATCCAGCCTTCCAACTCCCCCTGCAAATGTCTGATCACATGTGACACTTTCATCTCATTTTTAAAACCTTTTACTATGGAAATTTTCAAATATGCAAAAATACTCCCTAGCCACCAGCTTCGAGGACTATCAGCGTTCTGCCATTTTTCCCAGCGGCTCCCTCCTCCCAGCATTTTGTTCAGCATTTGTTAGAGCGTTTGAAAGCTGATTTCACACATCAAGTCTTTTTGCTCATGAATGCTTATTTCTGTTAGGTCTCTTCCTTTGAAGAAAAACATGAAACCATTATCATAGCCAACAAAATAAATAATATTTCCTAATACTATCTAATACCCAGTTCAAGTTCAATGCTCCCCAACTGTTTCAACTAAGGATCTGAACATGGCAACAAGCTGTGCGGTCCTGAGGGTTTCTTAGCTTTAGGGTATCTGCCCAAGATCCCTCTCATTCCTCATTCACCCATCACTGACATATATCTACATTCTAACTCAACCAGCAGATCATACCAATAGTAATACGTCCTCAGCCTTTGTGCACTATAAGCAAACTCTCGACACTCACAACCCTTAGGCAGACTCTTTAAGAGCTCCACATCTACCTGTAAACAAATATGAAGGCAATCCCCCGCCACCACACTTCTCCTCTCAAGAGAAGGAATTTAGATTGCTTCAACAAGCCAATTCTATAAAATTAAATATTTTCTGTGCTTCAATGGCCTGAAGACACCGAATCGCTACTTGGGAAGCAGAGGCAGGTGGATCTTTGTGAGTTCAAGGCCAGCCTGGTCTACAGAGTGAGTTCCAGGACAGCTGGGACTACAAGGAAACCCTGGTAAAAAAAAAAAAAAAAAAAAAAAAAAAAAAAAAACAGGGGTTGGAGGCATTCATTATGGTTTCTTTTTGAAATTAGCCAAACTTAATCAAGACTCACAAAGTAAATCAGATAAGCCTCAGAATCCATTACTGCTAACAATAACAACATTAATTTGTAGCTTAATTTGTGTCTAGACCATACAGGGCATGAGGTTATAAAAAGGATGACCTGAGTTCCAGACCAAAGGAACCTGGTCTAAACTAAGCTAAGCATGGCAACCATTTAGATGAAACTGCCCAAGGTGAGACTACAGATACAGTACCACCCAGACTAATATCCATGTTCCACCTACTGTGTTAAGAGTACTTGAGATCAACTACACAGTGGGATAAAAGAGAGAGAGAGAGAGAGAGAGAGAGAGAGAGAGAGAGAATTTGTCTGTTCTTCCATTTATGCCACATTAGATAAGTTATTTAACCTCAGTCTTATCATTTGTAATAGAGGTTAATCCAACCTACTTCACACAGTAGGAACCAATGTTTACTGAGTATTTGTTACGAACAGGATTTATGTCACCTTCTTCAGTGGCTTAATCCCCACAAAAGCCTTTCGAGGTGAGCTGTTCATTTTGCCAGTAAAAATGACCAAGGCTTTAAGGGCTATGGTGGTGACCTGCCTCAGATCACACCACTAACAGCCACACAAGAATTCCTCCAAAGACTGAGTCCAGAACCAGGTTCCTCTTCACCACTGACTTCTATTGCCTCCAGTGTCATCCCGAGCTAATAAAAGTTGCCCCCTCCCCTCTGGAAGACATAAAGTGTAAAAGATTTAACAACATCACACTGTCTATGGCAAGTTGCAGTCAACACCAAGTCACTGCCAGGGTCTTACAGGAGGGGAAGGGAAGAGGACAGTAAGGACCATACTGGACTGGAACTCAGGAAGCCCGGGTTAACGATGGCTGTTTGGGCGATTCGTGTAGGGCTCCTACACCACCAAGCCTCCTTGGTTTCCTGTTTCTCTGTAATCTATCTGCACTCCCCCCCCCGCCCCCGCCCCTGAGGGAGCTCCAGAGGATAGTGGCCGCTTTCCACTCACCTTCTAAGTCCACAACCCAACACAAACACATGGCCTGGGCGAGCAAGAGTTAGGCACTGAAGAAATAAATGTGTGTTGAACAGAAAGGCAAATGCTTCGTTCATTCATTCACCCTGTTATGAACTTGCACTTCAAAGGTGCCAACTCTTTGCTGCTCCCCCTTCAAATGATTCCAAAGAAAAAGAGCTGAAAGATCAAGTGGAAAGGGGTTCAACTCCAGAGGGAGGCGATGGGCTCTGTCAAGGCACCGGGCTGGTCCCACAAGCTCCGCTGGCCCCACTACCAAACTATACCGTCTGGGACCGTCCCTGCCTTGGACTTCCCTCCCTCCAGCCCCTGAGCTCCCGCGGCCGCAGGGGGGTGGGGGAGAGGAAGAGAGTGACAGAAAGTCAAAGTTTCCAGCAAGGACTGAAGTCCTGGCCCCTATGGAAGGGCCAGGGGCGTGTAGGGAAGGCCCCTGAAGAAAGCCACCCGACGGGGATCCAGGGCTCCCGGGCTCAACGCAGAAGGCCCGGCCAGACCCAGCCCGCCCAGTCTTCGTGCACCCCACAGTACTAGAAAGGGACCCACAGAGAGGCGGGGCGCCCCAACTGTTACTTACAGTCGTCTAAGTCATCCTGCAAGTCCACAAAGTACAGAGGGATCTCTGAAAAACACAAAAGACACACAGGACTTAACGCGAGCTGCGCGGGCAGGGACCCCCGGGCTCGCGAGGAGAGTCCTGGGGAGGGGGAGGGGGAGGGGAACCACCCCTCGCCCCCGGGGCGGCCCCACTCGCCAGCCATCTTGGGATGGGCCAGGGGGCGGGGCGGGGGCGGGGCAAGGGAGGTTGCCCCGCCCACCCGCCGCGCTCCGCCCACCCTCTCGGCCCTACTCACCCGCCATCTTGGGATGAGCTGGAAGGCGGGAAGGCGGGCGTGGCCATACCATGACCACGCCCTTTAGCCCCGCCCAACCATTAGCCGAGATGGGGCAGGGGCCGGACAAGGGGCGGGTAGGAGCGGGGCCACGAGGAGTCCCCGCCCCTCCGCGCTCCGCGCGCCGGCCACCCCGCCCCCGCGGCGAAGGTGGCTGCCGAGGTGGGCGGGGAGGTCAGGTGACCCAGCCGGCGTCTCAAGATGGCGGCGGCGGCAGCGCCCGGGAGGCCCAAGTAGATTCCAGGCTGCTAAGCGGCTCCGCGCGGCAAGCAGCTGAACGGACGGACGGAAGGCCAGCGGCGGACGTGCAGCCGCCGTAAGCGCGCCCCGCCGACGGGGCCGGGCCTAGCGGCAGATCCTGGGATGCTCGCGTTGGGCCGGGCCTCCTCCTCCTCCTCCTAGGGCGGCGGCGGGCCCGCACCCCTGGCGCCGGGACCATGGCGCTGAGGGAGCTCAAAGTGTGCCTGCTGGGGGTGAGTGGCGGCGGGACGGGCCTCGGGACGGCCCCTTGTACTCTCCCCGGGGCACCGCCCCCCAGGACGGCCCGCCGAGGCCCGCAGGCACTGGGGTGCTGCCCCGCACCCCCAGCGCAGGCGGCCGCTGATAGTTTGCTCCCAACTTGTGGGAGTTGGCCAAGTATCCCCAAGTGGACCCCAGGCTGGTCCTGGACTTTCCGAGCCCCGCAGGCCTCCTTCCAGTTGTGCGGGATGGTTTTGAACTTTGGAGACGCACCTGACACTTCTCCAAAAGTTACTTTCCGAAGTCACCCAGCCATTGGAGTTAATGGCAGGAAGCCTCCCCGACTTTGAAGCTTCCTGTCTTGTAGTTTGGCCTTTGCAAAGCCCTCTGAGGTTGATGCTCTCGTTCCTTTCTTTTTCAGTAACTTAAAAGAATTGTTAGAAGGACTTTTTCCGCCCACCAAATAGGGTGGGGCTAGTAGTTATTAGCACTAACAGGAGAGTGCTGGGTTCACGTTCAGACAAGTGATGTTTTTCACATGAAGCAGGAACTTTGTGTCTTTCCCTTTGGGGACTGCCCTGGAAATTAAACCTGGGATTTCATACCTGCTAGGCAAGCACTTACTAGACTATACCCCAGGCCTCCTTGTCCTGTCCCTTTTCATTTTTGTAGCAAGATCTCAAGAAGTTGCCCAGGCTGCCTTTTACTTACTGTGTTGCCCCAGCAAGCCTGGAACTTGGAACCATCCTGCCTCAGCCTCCTTCATAGCTGGGATTAAAGGCCTGCCCCACCATGCGGGCTAGTGTGGGTCTTTCACAAGTTCCTACTGACTCTTAATGTTAAAAACTACAAAACCTTTTGCCTAAAATACATTTTGAAGTCTATTTCACCGAATTTTTTTTTTTTTTTTTTTTTTTTTGAGACAGGTCTCCCTGTAGCCCCAGCTGTCCTGGAACTCACTCTGTAGACCAGGCTGGCCTTGAACTCAAAAAGATCCGCCTGCCTCTGCCTCCCAAGTGCTAGGATCAAAGGCGTACGCCACCACGCCCGGCTTCACCGAATTTTTTTTAAAAAGCTCACCTTATGTCCCTCAACTTTTAACATTTACACATGCCAGGTGCGTTTTCTAAAAAATGGACCACTTTATACTACAAAGTTGTTTTTGGTGTGTGCAAGCAGGTTAGCTTTTCCTCTGTCACCCATCTCACTCTCTTTCAGGATACTGGTGTAGGGAAATCCAGCATCGTTTGGCGGTTTGTGGAAGACAGTTTTGATCCAAATATCAACCCAACCATAGGGTAAGAGACCAAGTTTATTTACAGCTCAGCACCTGGAAAGTACTTGTGAACAGAAGTGTGCTCTTGGAGAATTTTGAGTTTCCAAAAGGACCAGAAAGAATACAGTGAGTTTTGGTGTATTCTAGGAGAATTATCTTCAGACATTCAGAGTGAGAACTTTAAAACGAAAACTTGGAATCTTAGTATTGCCGTAGACACAGAAGCTTCTATAAATAACCACAATTACACCTTGAAAGAGGGCGTTGAAAACACATCCAGCTGTAGTGCTTTTAAGTGTCACATCTAAAAGATAGCTAGTTTGGTTTAGTCCTTGAAAAGAAGTTGTCAAACAATGTCCAAACCATTCTAAGTTTAATGGTAGTAATGAATTAATAAATTAAGATGGAAATGTTAGGTTTTTCCAGGTCTGTGGTAATTTTGGATCCTTGAAGTTGAGTGTCTATAGACTTTATAAAGAACTTTTCTAACTATTTAACTCTAACTTTCTAACTTTTCTCACTACTTAACATGACCTTAAAGAAGATCATAAGACTAATGCTAACGCTTTTTCTCTATAAGAACTTGTACTCTCTAGGCTGTAATACTACATGTAAAACAAATTGTTATGCACTGTTTAATTGAGAAACTTCTGCCAGTCACCTGTCTTTAAAGAAAAGTTCTATGCTGGACTTGGTGGCGCGCGCCTTTAATACTAGCACTTGGGAGGCAGAGGCAGGCGGATCTTTGTGAGTTCAAGGCCAGCCTGGTCTACAGCCTGAATTCCAGGACAGCTGGGGCTACAGGGAGACCCTGTCTCGAAAAGACCAAAAAAAAAAAAAAAGTTCTTTGTTGTCCATGATTAGGATATGATACAGTTTTGTGCTCTGTAAAGGTCATTCTGTCTCATAAGCAAATACTTTATGCTGTGAGGGAACTCAGACTGTTGTTGCCTGAAGATTTGCTATCTGCTTTGCTAAACTCTGGGTTTCTCACACATTTGAGGGCATGCAGATGAAATTGACCAATGTCTACAGTTAAAAATAGTGTCTTTCAAGTGAGAACTAGGTCTGTCCACATGTTTAAAGTACTACTACCTCACCCCATTGGGGCCTGCTGGTACCTACATTACAATCTGAAGTGATAGACTGTGGCAGCAAGAAGTGCTGGTAACTCAGTGAGTGACAGACTTCACCCTTAGTCACAGCTGAACCCGAACCCACAAATCCTCAGACACCTTGGTTAGGCTGGAGTGAGAAGAGAGTACCACACCTTGGCTCCTAGGAAGGGTTCCAGTCTTCCCCACCTGTTGCCACAGGCTGTGGTCTTGGCTCACACTTTATGGGAAAGAAGACAAAGCCCTCCCCTCACTTCCTTGCTCCCTCATGTCTTCCTCTACCTCACCCCGTGGCTCCTTCCTTTGGGACTAACATCCCATGACCCATATACCTGTGTGTGGAATTCTGGATCCTACTCTCATCACTTTCTCCCCTACTTACACTCCCCCTCCACCATGTTGGAGTCTGGGAACACTATTCCCTGGTCCTGGTGCTTAACCTAGAAGAGCAGTTGCTGCTCCTGCAGCTGCCACTGACTATAGCCCCTGTCCTCACAGCTCACTCGCCATGTGAGGGAATCCACCATTTCTGGGTGCTAGTTACTGTGGGAGCCACACATTCCCATTGAATCCTGCTTCATTCATCCAGTGCCAACCATGTGTCAGGTGCTAGCCTGAGTGCTGGATTTAAGCCTGGGACCAGCAGCAAACTCCAGTCTTATGTTCTGTCTTCTCTGTTTGTAAATAAAGCTTTATTGAAGCAGTTGCAACTACCTTTGCTGTTTCTAGACTGTCACAACCAAGTTGAAAAGTTGTGACTAATATCCAGTGGTATACAGAGCCAGGAATATTGACACTGATACTCTGGCACATTAATTTTTTTTTTTTAAGGGATTCAAATTATAAGAGCACAGTTGTTTTCAGATCACATTGACATTGCTCAGTTTGCCATACAATTATGTAATTGGTGTTAGCATCCACAGATGAGGGACACCATTCGTCGTTTGTTTTTCTGGGACTGTGTTACTTCACTCAACATATCTTCTAGCTCCAGCCATTTACCTGCAAAGTTCACGATGTCATCTTTCTTTACCACTGCATAGAACTCCATTGTGTAGATGTACCACATTTTCTCTATCCACTTGTCAGTTGAGGGGCACTTGGGTTGGTTCCAGCTCCTTGCTATTTGTGAAGAGAGCTGCATTAAACATGGCTGTGCATGTATCTGTGCAGTCTGCGGTAAGATGAGTCTTGTGGGTACATGCCCAGGAGTGGTATGGCTGGGTCAGGTGGCAAATTCATTCCAAGTCTTCCAAGGGTTCTCCACACTGCTTTCCATAGTGGCTGTACGAGTTTACATTCCCACCAGCAGTGGATGAGTGTTCCCCTTTCCCCACAATCTCTCCAGCACTTGGTATTTTTGTTTTCTTGATCCTAGCCAGTCTTACTGGAGTAAGATGATATTTTAAAGTGGTTTTAATTTGCATTTCCTTAATGACTAATGATGTTGAAGACTTCTTAAGATGTTTCTCAGCCATCTCTAATTCCTCACTTGTTAAGTCTCTGTTCAGCTCTTTGCTCCATCTTTTGAGTGGGTCATTTGTTTTCTTCTTTGTTTTTTGAGTAGTTTATATATTCTGGAAATCAATGCTTTGTCAGATGTTTCTATGGTGAAGGTATCCTCGATATTTCTATGGTGAAGGTTTCCTCACAGTGTGTGGGTTTTCTCTTCACTTCCTTGATTGTTTCTTTTGATGTACAGAAGCTTTTGAGTTTAATGAGGTCCCATTTGTCAATTGTCGACCCTAATTCTTGCACAGCTGCTGTCTGATTTAGGAAGTCTTTTCCTACGCCTATGTCTTGTAGTCTGCTGCCAACTTTTTCTTCTATCACCTTCAGAGTTTGGGGTTTCACGTTGAGGTCTTTAATCCATCTGGAGTTGACTTTTGTACAGGGTGAGAGGTAGGGGTTTAATTTCATTCTTCTACAAGTGGTGATCCAGTTTTGCCAACACCACTTGCTGAAGATGCTGTCTTTTCTCCATTGTGGCTTCTTGGCCCCCTTGTCAAATATGAGATGGCTGAAATTGTATGTGCTCAGATTTGGATCTTCGGTTTTGTTCCATTGGTCAACAGGTCTGTTTTTGTGCCAGTACCAGGCTGTTTTTATGACTATAGCCCTGTAGTATAGTTTGAAGTCTGGTATAGAGATCCCCCCTGTATTGCTCTTTTCACTCAGGGTTGTTTTGGCTATTCGGGGTCTTTTGTTTTTCCAAATGAATTTAAAGATTTTTTTTTCCAAGCCTGTGAAGAAACTCTTGGGGATTTTAATTGGGATTGCATTAAATCTATACAAGAGTTTGGGTAGAATGGACATTTTTACTATATTAATTTTCCCAATCCATGAGCATGGGAGGTTTTTCCATCTTCTGATGTCTTCTTCAATTTCCTTCTTCAAGGGTTTAAAATTTTTGTTGTAGAGATCTTTGGTGTCTTTGGTTAGGTTTGTTCCTAGGTATTTTATTGTTTTTGAGGCTATTGTGGGTGGGAAGGTCTCCTTGAATTCCTTCTTCAGTTGCTTGTTCTTGGTGTAAAGAAAGGCTACTGATTTTTCTAGGTCAATTTTGTATCCTGCTACTTTACTGAAGCTCTTAATCATTTCTAGAAGTTTTCTGGTGGAGTTTTAGCATCCCTTAAGTAAACAATCATATCAGCCAAAAGGGATAGCTTGACTTCCTCTTTTCTAATTAGTACTCCTTTAATTTCCTTTTCTTGCCTATTGCCCTAGCAAGTGTTTCAAGCACTATATTGAAGAAGAGTGGTGACGGGGCAGCCTTGCCGAGTTCCTACCTTTAAAGGGAATGTTTCTGTCATTTCCCCATTTAGGATGATACTGGCTCTGGGTTTCCTGTATATGGCTTTGATTACATTGAGAAATGATCCCTGTAATCCAATTCCCTCTAGGATTTTAAGCATGAAGGGATGCTGAATTTTGTCAAAGGCGTTTTCAGCATCAATTGAGATGATGGTGTGGTTTTTGTCTTTCATTCCATTTATGTACTTGATGATGTTTATTGATTTTCGTATGTTGAACCATCCCTGCATCTCTGGTATGAATCCAACTTGGTCATGATGGATGATCTTCTTGATGTCAGTCTGTATGCGATTCACCAGTAACATTAATTTATTTTTGGTTTTTAAGGCAAGGTCTCACTCTAGTCCAGGCAGGTTCAAAACTCTCTATGTAACCCAGGCTGACTCAGCTTCCTAAGTGCTGAGATAGCAGGCCATGAGCCACCACACACATATCTGCTACTTTTCAAAACACATTGCTGACCCTGTTTAGATACACTTCGTTCTTGCCATCTTGGAGCTTCCCTGTAGGAAGGTAAGGAGAGTTGTTTCCTGTAACTAGTGTGCAGAAAATGACTCTTCAGCCTTTCTCTGAGCTGCAGAGGAAAAATGTGAACTGCTGTGAGAGCACAGAGCTGGGCTATTATCACCCTGGGAATACTCGATTCCTACAGGGTCCAAGGAAAAAAGAAAGCACCTAGCAATGGCATTTTAATATTGGAAGATGAATGGATTGTACTTTTGTAGAGTTCAAGAAAATAGGTATTTAAAGAGACATTGTTTACCAGCTGGTATTGAGAGATGGTGAGCAGTGACCTGAGGGGGTACTGGGAGGCAAAGGGGATAGCCCAATGGAAGAGGGTCTCCTTGTACAGATGCACACGGGCAACACCCTCTGTCCTCCCTTCACCTAGCTATGCGCTTTCAGTGTTCCATGGCCTCTACTACTAATGAGGCAAACATTGGTCTTCCTCAGATTGTGTCCTCTTGTTCCCACCCGAGTCTTGTGACCCAAAGTCCACTTATCCAGGCCTTTCCCTTGGCCCTTATCTCCAGTCCAAGATTTAAACTTGGGTTCCCTAAGGAACTTGGTAGCTGTCGCTCTGGTTCTAAACTTGTGGTCTTCCCTAATGGCACAAGTAAGTTTTGTAGCCTTGAAGAGCCTGGGTCACAGAGAACCTTCTTGTCATGGGCTTCAATTGGGACCTCAGTGAACAGTGGCAGGGAGAATTTCCATGGAAGTGGTCAAGCTTCTCTTGGCATTAGGAGGTCTGATTCATAAGTACCTTGAGGTGTTTGAGGGAGAATGCACTGATTCAACACAGGATGAGCACGGGAAGCATGCAGTAAATCTTGGCAATTGATAGTGGTACTTTAACCACAGACTCTATCTCTCTCAGCCCTAAATACGTAAGTCAGGCCCTACTAAAATCATGTGAGCTGTGGTGACCCTTGGAAACTCACTGGTCACAAGTGTGTTGAAATAGAATGACTGGCAGTCACTGCTGTGTAGACAAGTCCCATACTAGTAGCACCAAATTCTCTCCTAAAAGCCAACCTGGAGTAGATTTCTCTCCCCAGATGGCCTGTGCCCACAGACATCTGGAAACACTACCTGCTTCTGACCAAGCTTGTAACAACACCTGAGAGGCTTGGCACTCTGCTCTCTTTCCATGTAGGAACCAGGACTAGCGTGTCCTCAGATGTTCCCTCCATCAGTCTGGGCATCTTTCTCAGGTGCCTCCTAAGCTACTGTCTCCCCTGCCAGCAGCAAGTCAGCAGCTCCTGTCCCCACCCCCTAAATGTTATCTAATGTGGAAGTCTTCTCTGAAGATAACAGAGAAGGACACAGATGTGAGTCTCTGGACAGCAACTCTGCTGCTTTCTGGCTAGCTGTCTCCATAGTCTGCTTCTTTAATGGAATAAGGGCCAGAACAGGACCAGCTCATGGGGAAATTTTGAGCTAATGTAGTTACAGTGTATACCAAAGGGCCAGGAGCATTTGAGCTCAATAACTGGTTGCTGTTATTTCTCAGTATTTTAATTATTTTCCTTATTTATTTGGATTAGCTTCTGCTTGTTTTTGTAGTACTAGGGCTTGAATCTAGGGCTTCACACACATTCTAGCCAAGCACTTTATAGGCTATATTCTTCTTTCTCTTCTTCCCTCCCTCCTTCGCCCCCCCCCACTCCCCACTCACCCCACCTTTTTGGTTGTTTGAGACAAGGTTTCACTAGCCCAGCCTGGCTTTGTAACTCAGGCTGATATCAAACTAAATGGCAGTCCTGCCTCTGCTTCTTAAATCCCCAAATGCCTGGGTTACAGATTCTCTTCCAGTTCCCAGTCCTCTTAATTTTAAAACAGGGTCTCACTGAGTTGCTCATTTTGGCCTTGAACTCTATTCTGTAGTCCTGGCAGGCCTTGAACTTGTGATCCTCCTGCCTTGGGGATGGAGTAGGTAGGATCACACCAAGTAGCTATAATCACAGATCTCTTCCACCATGCCTAGCTTGAAATTATTGCTGTCAGTTTAATACGCATGTAGTTTGTGCTTAGGTCTGGGGTTCATTCCTATAATCCCAGCACTAGGAAGGTGGAAGCAGGAGGATGGGTGGAGTGGTGTTTCTGAAAATAATGGTGTTACAGGGCTTTTTGGGTTATCTAATGGCTACTGTGTACTCTGACACCATTGCTATGACATATAGCTATTTTCTGATCTTTCCTCCAGATTCTTTTACAGCATGCATAGACTGATATTCTTGAGCCCCCTCCTGCTACCACCACCAGCTTCAGGTGCTTTTTTTCTTTTTTTAATTTTATTTTTTATGTGTATGAATGTACTGTGTGCATGTAGGTTTGTGTACCCGTGTCGTGCAATGCCATGGAGGTCAGAAGAGGGCGTCGGATTCCCCTGGAACTGGAGTTAAAGATGGTTCTCAGCCGCCATGTGGGTGCTGGGGATCAAACCTGGGTCCTCTGCAAGAGCAGTCAGTGCTCTTAACCACTAGGCCATCTCCAGCCCAGCTTCAGGTGCTTTTGGCTGATCTTTCTCTTTAAAGTGGGGACCTAGCTTTTTTCCCTCCCTCCTCCTGCACATCTGTCTTTCCTCCATCTTTCTATTATACTTGTCATTGAGCCACAGTATGGCACAGTGTTTAAAGTGATTTTCACTCCAGACTGGCTGCTTTCTTTTCCCAGCCCTATTTCCTCCATGTTCTGTGGACTTGGATGAATTACTTAACTTCCCTGTGACTGAATTTCCATGTTGGGAATACTCTGTTTTGTCTAACTTATGTAGTTGTAAAAATTGAGATAAAGCACATAAAAATGGCCTATCATGGTTCCTTGGCATATAGTATTTTCTTAGTAGATTTTTGGGTTTTTTTGTCTTTTTTGAGACGGGGTCTCCCTATAGCCCCAGCTGGCCTGGAACTCAGTATGTAGACCATGCTGGCTGTGAACTCACAGAGATTCCCCTGCATCTGGAGTGTTGGGAATAAAGGTGTCGGTTACCACATCTGGCTGTCCAGTTGTTATTTTTTATAAACTTGTAACTATAGTTTTAAATTATACAAATGAAATTAGACTATATAGACAGTATCTGCTTTTAAGCATTGTCAAGTTGGTATATTTGATGTGTGTATTCATTTCATTGTTTTGTAAACTGTTCTGTTGGCTGAGAGGCTAGTCTGCAGCTGGGCTTGTGTTCTCACTTGAGAATTAATAGTATATAGAATTCTGCTGTGAACATTGTTAACAGGCAACAGGCATCTTCAACTCTAGTAGATTCCTTGAAGTGTTGGAGCAGCCTTCATATACACAGGCAGTATATGGGGCTACAGGTGCCCTAGTCTTCTGCAGCATTTGTCTGATGCTTTGCTCCTCTGGAAGGTATGTGGTGCTATGTCATTCTGGTTTGAGTTTCTGTTTCTCCGGTGAATAAAGATCCTGGACACATTCATGTTTATCAGCATTATGTTCATATCATAGTGGTTTTCTCTTGGGTTGTCAGTCACTGTCTTACTGGCTTGAATAGGAGTTCTTATTTCATTCCACTAAACTCCCATTTCTTGACCTTGTGCAGCTCCAGACTTGCCCCTGCCTTCAGGCAGCTGCTAAGAAGTTTCTTCCACTTTAGATATATGGATCTTCTTTTAGATTTTTACATAAATATAATACTGGTTATATACTTTATGTTTCGTCTTTTTTTTTTTTTTTTTTTTTTTTTTGAGATATAATCTCATATTACTTTGCAACCATCAATAATGCATCCCTGTTAAGCTACAGGGCTATAGCATATTGCTCGTGCATAACTGGGGCTGCCTGCCCATCACGGACAGCCCTTTTAACCACCAGCTACAGGAAAAAAAATTAATAATGCATCCCTGTTTATTACTAAGTAGTATTCCATTGCCTGGGATAAACCAAAATGTAATGATTGGCCTGCTGATAAACATTTGAGTCATAGACTTTTTACCATTATGGTTGAAGTATATCTGTGTGGACATTTATTCTTTCAGGTCTGTGTCATTTCTGGGTTGTATACTATTTATTTTTATAAGAAACTGTTTAGTTTTTTTCCAAAATATACTTCCCAGGTGTACTGGTGCAAGTCCTTAACCCCTGCACTAGGGAGGCAGAGGCAAGTGGATCTGTCCGTAGTAGCCAGTTCCAGGCCAGCCAAGGCTACATCCAGGGAGGAAGAAAGTACTCATAGCATTGTATGTCCCACCTAGGACATGTGTAGCTGGGATTGCTCCACATCCTTCAAACTGTGCTGTCAGTCTTGTAACTCCAGACATTTCCTGGATGTGTAGGCAGATCTCCCTGATTGTGATCTCTATGTTCCTACTGACTGAAGATGTTGCTTATCTTTTCATGTATGTACTGTCTGTATCTGTTGAGACATTTGTCTATTTCCAGTTGTGTTGTTTCATCCCTGCCAATTAATACCTTTTTATTTTCTCACCACTTGTGTCCTGTCTGTTCAGGACCAGGAAGGTTTTTCTCCTATGCTCTAGAATTTCTGTAGTTTGGTTTTGAATCTGACCGTGGTATTTCCAGTTTTGCTTCCTGGGTGAGGGCCAGTTATGTTGTTGGGGTTTTTTTTAATTTTTTTAAATTTATTATTATTTTTTTGTCTTTTCGAGACAGGGTCTCCCTGTAGTCCCAGCTGCCCTGGAACTCACTCTGTAGACCAGGCTGGCCTTGAACTCACAAAGATCCACCTGACTCTGCCTCCCAAGTGCTAGGATTAAAGGCATGCGCCACCATGCCTGGCTTTTTTATTATTTTTTATCTGTATGAGTGTACTGTCTGCATATAGGTTGGTGTACCTGTATCGTGTGGTGCCACGGAGGTCAGAAGAGGACATTGGATTCCCCTGGAACTGGAGTTAAAGACAGTTCTTAGCCGCCATGTGGCTGCTGAGAATCAAACCCAGGTCTTCTGCAAGAGCAGTCGGCTCTCTTAACCACTGAGCCATCTCTCCAGCCCTGGGTTTTTTTTTGGGGGGGAGGGTGTTTGTTTGTTGTTTGTTTTGTTTTTTATTTTTTTGTTTTTTGTTGTTTTTTTATTTATTTTGTGTGTGTGTGTGTTTCTCACCCCCCCCCATGTGTTTCCAGGTGTTCTGCCATTGGGTAATGAAGCTCAAACATTTATTGTACTTAGTCATCCTTGTGTTGCTATCAAGAATAAGCTGTTATGGGGCAAGGGCTATTTCAGATGAAGTGTGGTGGTTCTGTAATTACATTCTCATTTTCAAACTCCTTTTCCTCCTTTCCTTTCCATTCTTTGCCCCTCTGAGTAGATTTGTAGTATCTCAAGCCCCAGTTCCTCACATCTAAGTTCTGGGAACTTTCTGACTAATCTGGTGAGAAGTCGTGTTCTAATAGTGCTTGCCATGAACACAAATAAATGCCTCTGTTCTTCAGCAAAAAAAGCTGATCTTTTTTTTTCTTGTTTGCTTCGTTTTACTTCTTAGACTGCATCTCTTGTGGCCCAGCCTAGCCTTGAACTTACCTTGTAGTCCACACTGATCTTGAACTCCTGATGCTCCTGCCTCCACCTCCCAAATACTGAGGTTGCCGGTGTGGACCACCGCACCTGGATTCTTCTTTTCTCCTTACCAGTTCTTTTAGTTATCACTGTACAGGCCTTGAATATATTTTGTTAAATTTGTCTCAGAATATTTCATGGTTTTTGTTTTGTCTTGCTTTGGGGTTTTTTTTCACTCAACTCTTGATTTGGGGCTTTGGGGGTATGGGTGCAGGAGCAGATTGGGTTCTGATCTGAGCCCCAGCTGTGCCAGAATACCTAACCCTCTAGCTTCATACTATTATTTTCACTGCTCTTTCTCAGTTTTATTTTTAATTACATGCTAATGATATATAGGTACAAATTGGCTTTTACATAATGCTCTGGTATCCTTTGACTTTGCTAAATTCAATTAGCTGAGGCAACTTTCTTGTGGATTCTTAGGCTTCTTTGAGATACCCAGTGACATCATTGTGGCCAGCCCCTTTTGCTTCTTCCCTCCCAGTAGCTAAGCCTTGGATTTCTTCTATATTTGCCTTGTTACAGTAAGTGGACAGGGCCTCCTCACCCCTCACACTGTGTTGAGAAGCCATGGGTGCCATTGAACTTGTCTTCCAACTGACTTTAGAAAAAAACAATCTGGCTTTTTATGGTTAAACTTGATATGCACTCTAACTTTTTATAGATGCCTCTTGTCAGGTTAAGGATGCTCCTTTCTATCCTGAATTAATGAGGAATTGTTTTATTTTATTTGGTAGTTTTATATGTGTGTGTGTGTGTGTATATATATATATATTTTTTTTTTTAACCATTTTTAAGCCTTTTTTGGTCTATTAAAATGGTAAGTTACTAGCCACTAAGATGGCCCAGTAGGTAAAGGTGCTTGCTGCAAAATCCTAACAGTCTGAATTCAATCCCTAGAGTCAGCATAAAGGTGGAGGGGAGATTAATTCTACAGAATTGTCCTCTGACCACACATCCACTATGGCACACATACCTCCAAACACATCATACTATAATAATAAATAAAATGTTTAAATGGTGAATTGCAGTTGCTACTAGAATAGTGAAAGTCTTAAATTCTTTTTTTTTCTCTTTTTTTTTGGGGGGGGGGTGCTGGGATCCAAACTCAGGTCCCTACACTTGTGCAGTAGGCCCTTTATGCGCTGAGCCATCTCCCTAGCTCCTATCTCCTCTTAATACCATTCACATCATTCTGGACTTTAGTTTTCCTCATAGCACTTTTGCCAGTTTTCTTAAGCTGTATTATTTTCTAATGATTCTGAAAAGTCAAAATTCAACAGAATTTTCTCTAACTGCCCCAATCTGTTATGGTACAGAATATGGCCTTCCATTCCCCACCCAGGGGTTAGAAGAGAACAGGCTTTGCAGTCAAGATACCTGGACGTAATTCCCATTTTGTCTCTCCAGTATGCACCTCTAGCGTTATTAACTAGGGATAACTAATGTATTTGTTTCCTATGGCTGTGTGGCTTAAAACAACACAAACTTACTATGTTACAATTTTGGAGATCAAGACTCCAACATGGGTCTGGAGGTAATAACAGAGCTGGTTTCCACTGGCTATCCTGGGGAAAACTGGTTTGATGATCTTTTTCGGCTACTGGAGGCCACGTGCACTCCCGGACTTGTGGCCCCATTTCTATCTTCAAAGCCAGTCAAGGCCAGATAAGAATCACATGACATCACCTGCTCTGGTCATCCTGCCTCCCTCCTCTACTTTGAAGAGCTTCTTAAGTACAGTGGCTGCTGTCTCCCATTTAGCTAGCTCATAACCAATCTCAAACCTCCTTGTGATGATGCAACTATGCACACTCACAGGCATGGGGATAGGAGGTAGATATTTTTTGCAGGGGGACATTAGTTATTCTGTTTACTACAAACAATATGATAATATCTTTTCCATAAGTTTATTACAAGGATTATTTCTTTTTCTTTTTCCTTTCCTTTCCTTTTCCATTTTCCAGTACTGGGGATTGAACCTAGGGCCTCATACATGCTAGGCAAGTGCTCTATCGCTAAGCTATAGCCTCTGCCCCAATTATCAGTATTTCTAATGCTTTCTATTCCTTGAGCTCTAGTCCTGAACACTAAAGCTCATCAAAAGGTTATCTATACTTATGTGAAAAATATGTAAGTACTGAGATTTTTTTTCCAATTTTATTTTTTCAACAATATATTTTTTTTTCCACATTTTGTTTTCTTTGTATTTTCTAGACCTGTGTCCCACACTCTATCCCCCCACCCAACCAAAGCTCATGCATTCTGCTAAACATGCTTTTCATCTCCTTCTCAGTCTTTCTCAATATTCTCCATGTGGAAGTTGACTGTTTTGAGCAGTTCACTGTTTCAGTCAGTTCTTTGATGCAGTCCTTTCTGTTTTTGTTGTTGTTGTTGTTGTTTCCAATATGCATCACTCCCAACTCCTTTGGACAAAAGCTCAAGGGGGCGTGCACAAGAAATACTTAAAACTAGGTAATTGGCACTAGCATCCACAGATGAGGGATACCGTTCATCATTTGTTTTCCTGGGACTGTGTTACTTCAATCAGCATGATGTCTTCTAGCTCCAGCCATTTTCCTGCGAAGCTCATGATGTCATCTTTCTTTACTGCTACATAGAACTCCATTGTGTAGATGTACCACATTTTCTCTATCCACTTATCAGTTGAGGGGCATTTGGGTTGGTTCCAGCTCCTTGCTATTGTGAAGAGAGCTGAAATAAACATGGCTGTGCATGTATCTCTGCACTGGGATGAGTCTTGAGGGTACTTGCCTAGGAGTGGTATGGCTGGGTTGGGTGGCAAATTCATTCCAAGTCTTCCAAGGGTTCTCCACACTGCTTTCCATAGGGGCTGTACCAGTTTACATTCCCACCAGCAGTGGATGAGTGTTCCTCTTTCCCCACAACCTCTCCAGCGCTTGGTATCATTTGTTTCCTTGATCCTAGCCAGTCTTATTGGAGTAAAATGATATCTTAAAGTGGTTTTGATTTGCATTTCCTTAGTGATTAGTGATGTGGAACACTCCTTAAGATGTTTCTCAGCCATCTCTAATTCCTCACTTGTGAAGTCTCTGTTCAGCTCCTTGCTCCATCTATTGAGTGGGTCATTTGTTTTCTTTT
>VZQC01008058.1:1892232-1972425 GCA_009823505.1 Rhizomys pruinosus | reverse complement strand
GGGGGGGGGGGGGCTCTTTTGCCCACACCCTGGTACCTGTGCTTCAGATGGTCTTGAGAGATCTCCAATCTCAAGACTCACACAACCCCACCTTTTATACCAGCTGGGAGGATAACTACACCCCCACAGCCACAAAAGCCAATTAAGCCAAAGACAACTTAACTAGATTAAGTCAAACAACAATCCATCTTGTTGAGGCACCCAGCTCCTACCTACCTACCTGCACTTCAGGAGGTCTTGGGAGATCTCCCGTGCTTCTTGTATTTGTATTGGTTTGTCTTTTTTTAGTTTGGGGAAATTTTCACCTATTATTCTGTTGAAGATCTGATCAATATCATTCTCTTGGGATTCTTCTCCTTCTTCTATTCCTATGATATGGAGGTTTGATCTTTACATAGTGTCCCACAATTCCTGGTTGTTCCACTTTTGTGTATTTTTAAATTTTTCATAATCTTTACTTGAGCTTTTTAGTTGTTATGTGTTATCTTCCAGGTCTGATATTCTTTGTTCTGCTTCCTCCATTCTACTTCTGAGGCTTTTTCCATTCCTTTCCTCTTGATTGGATGAGTGTTTGATATCCTTTTTCACTATTTCATCTTGTGATTTCTTATAATTTCCACTTACTTTTGGAGCTTCTCAATCTCTTACTGTAGCTCTTTGCTTTGCTGGTTGGTTTCCTTATCTTTTTCAACATGGGATCTTTTCAGTGTTTCCACTTCCTTCCAGAGTTTGTCATTCTCTTTCTCTCTAGGTCCTTCCCTTTTTCTTCTTGAGTTTTTCATTCTCTCTCCCCAGTTATCTGGCTTGCTCTTTACATTCCTTGATTTCCCTGAATGTCTGCAATTGTTCCTCTAAGATCTGTGTCCTGGGCCATCCCTGTGGGATACCACTGTAGGAATCTCCCACAGGGTTGATAGAGCTTGGTGTGGAATTATTCTGCCCCTTTCCCATGTTGTCCCTTCTTCCTTTCCCTGGCACGTGGGTTTCTCTTTGCCTGTATTCCAATGTGAATCCCAAATGCCTCTTCACTGTGTTGAAGGCTTGCTTTGCTTGCCTCCTTCAGATGCCTTCATTGTTTGTTTGTTTGATTGTTTGATTTGTTTTTCTCCTTGCTTATGGATTGTTGACTTGTCTAAGTATTAGGCTTTCTATTGGAAGTCTAACTCACTTTTCCCTTTCTGTTCTGAAGGTTCTCCAAAAAATCCACTTGGACACTCCCTCAGCAATTCGAGTTGGCAGGAGGGGTGTATGCCTGTTAGCCCACACCCTGGTACTCTGTGCTTCAGGTGGTCCTGGGAAATCCCTGATCTAAGCTCTGTGTACTCAAGTCTCACAGTGTCAACAGGCCTACCTTTTATACCAGTTAGCAGGATGACTCCACCCCCACAGCCACACAAGACGATTAAATCAAACCAATGAGAGAATTATCCAGTGGGCCCCATAGGATTATCCAAAGATCTGCTTGGCTGAAGCGCCCTGCTCCTACCTGCTGCTTCAGGTGGTCCTGGGAAATCCCCAATCTAAGCTCTGTGCACTCGTCTCCTAGGTTTTAAGACTTAGTAGAGTATAGGTTTTTGAAGTATTCCCATTTGGGTCTTTATTGTCTATTGTGATATTTCCCCTTTCATCACAGATTCTATTAATTTGGAGTTGCTCTCTCTTTCTTTTGGTTGACTGAGCTAGAGGTCTGGCTATCTTGTTTATTCTCTCAAAGAACCAACTTTTGGATTCATTGATCTTTTTTTGTATTGTTTTCTTTGTTTCTATTTCATTGATTTCTGCTCTGATTTTTGGTATTTCTTCCTGTCTGTTGCATTTAGGGTTTATTTGCTGTTGTCTCTCAAGTGTTTTTAGCTGCAGTGTTATATCATTCACTTTTGCTCTCTCTGTTTTCTGATGTAGGCACTCATGGCTATAAACTTCCCTCTTAGGACTGCTTTTAAAATATCCCATGGATTTTGTTGTATTATCATTGTTATTCATTTCCAGGAATGCTTTTATTTCTTTATTTCTTCCTTGACCCATGCATTATTCAGGAGAGTGTTTAGTCTCCATGAGTTCTTGTAGATAGTAGGGCTTATCCTGGTGTTGATATTGAGCTTTATTGCACTGTAGTTTGATAGAATGCATGAAATTATTTCAGTCTTTTTGTATTTGTGGAGGTTTCTTCTGTTTTCCAGTATGTGGTCGATTTGGGAGAATGTTCCATGGGGTGCTGAGTAGAAAGTGTATTCTCTGGTATTTGGGTGGAATATTCAGTAGATGTCTGTGAGGTCCATTTGGTGTATTGTATCATTCAGTTCAGATGTTTCCCTGTTTATTCTTTGTCCAGTTGATCTGTCCAGAGGATTCAGTGAGGTATTGAAGTCCCCTACTATGAGTGTGCTGGCGTTAATCTATGCCTTGAGGTCCTGTAGAATTGTGTTTATAAAGTTTGGTGTACCAGAGTTTGGTGCATGTATTAGTCAGGGTTCTCTAAAGAAACAGAAGCAACAGGACGAATATATAGCTATATACAATTTATTGATTTGTTCACGTGACAGAGCTCAAGTAGTCCAACAGTAGCTATGCCGCACTGGAGAGGCTGAGAATCCAGGGAACTGCTCAGTCCACAAGGCTGGATGTCTCAGTAGTCCCAATCTGGTGCTGAAGGCCTGGTGGATTCCAGGAGATCTGCTGGTCTCAGTATACGCTGGGATCCGAAGGGTTGATCACAGCAGCAAGACAAACTCACCAGTGAGAGAGAGGCAAGCCACAGGAAAAAAGGGACCAACTCCCTCTGCTGTGGCCTTTTATACTGCCTACCGGCAGAAGGTAACACCCAAATTTGGGGTGGGCCATCCGGGTTGAGGTGGTCCAATCTGAAGATCCTTTTTCTCTTATTTGTTTCTTAGTCCAGTCAAGTTGACACCCAGGATTAACCATCACAAGTCCACCCCTTGTCAACTTGACACCCAATAAATAGCCTCTCCTTATGTTATGCTTAAATGTCAGTTGCAAACAATGGCAAGGTCATAATTCCACCTAACATGTTATAAGTGTTGTCTCATGTGCAATAGCAAAGCATTATATCTTAGAGTAGGTGGTAATGCCCTTGAGGAACACTTAGTCCTTCAGTATCTAATAACCTAAATATGACAACACTTAATGTACAACTGAGATAAGTTGTATAACTTATCTCAGTTGTACATTCAAAAGGGAACAACACAAGTATCTGCTTAATATACATATATATATGAACAAGCACATTTTTAACCAAATAGGACAAAAGTTAATATCTATTATAATCCAGGTTTCTGCAACTGGTCCCGTGGCCTCAACTGATATTTATGACTACCTTCTACTACCCATTTTGTATTTCCTCCACTATCAGCAAGCACCTCTGCAGGTCTTGGCTCTTTCCCTGGAGGAGTGACCCATACCTTCATCCCTGAAGGGTCTGGGCCATTTGTTGTCCTGTCTGGTTTGGGTTGTTAGAGTTTCCTGTTGACCTTAATCACAGGACCTGGTAGCACCAGAAGGCGCCCTACAGCATCTCCTGCCTTCCAGACATAATCTTCCTTGCCCCCATTGTGGAGAAAAAGTCCACTTTCCTCCTGGTAGTCTGGATCAATCACTCCTCCTAGTACTGTTATTCCTTCTTTAGCCTGTTGGCTTAAGGGCAGTAGAAGCCCAAAGTGGCCAGGGGGGAGGTCTTATCTTCCAGTTCAATGGAACGTTTGCTGTATCTCCTGGCAAAAGCACTCCCCCCTTTGGAGCCAAAACATCTAGACCAGCAGAATGCAAGGTCGTGGGTACAGGAAGCAAAAATTTTCCTACTGGGTCACTAGGGGTGATAGTGAGTGGAATTACTCCCACTTCCACCCCTTGATTCCTGGACCCATGAATTCTGGCTATAGGAGAAACAGTACCATATAGTGGGCACTGATTCAAGGCCTATACTGCCTGCTGGAGAATCTTGCCCCAGCCCTCCATGGTATTGCTACATAATTGGCGCTGTAACTGTGTCTTCAAGAGGCCATTCCATCGTTCTATCAAGCCAGCTGCTTCTGGATGGTGGGGAACATGGTAAGACCAGTGGATACCATGGCCATGGGCCCATCTTCACACTTCTTTGGCTGTGAAGTGAGTTCCTTGGTCAGAAGCGATGCTGTGAGGAATATCATGACGGTGGATAAGGCATTCTGTAAGTCTCTGGATGGTAGCTTTGGCAGAAGCATTACGTTGCAGGAAAGGCAAATCCATAACCAGAATAAGTATCTATTCCTGTAAGGACAAAACGCTGTCCCCTCCATGATGGAAGTGGTCCAGTGTAGTCAACCTGCCACCAGGTTGCTGGCTCATCACCCCAGGGAATAGCACCATATCAGGGGCTCAGTGTTGGTCTCCGCTGTTGGTAAATCTGGCATTCGGCAGCAGCTGTAGCTAGATCAGCCTTGGTGAGTGGAAGTCCATGCTGTCGAGCCCATGCATAACCTCCATCTGTGCTACCATGAACTCTTTGTTCATGGGCCCATTGAGCAAACAACAGGGAGAGCTGGAGAGAAAAGAGGCTGACTATCCACAGAACGAGTCATCACATTGATTTACTTGATTATTAAACTCATTCTCTGCTGAGCAGCACTTTTGATGAGCAGTTTAAATGAGACACAAGTATTTTCAATCCTTTGACCATTCAGAGCTCTATCCACATACTTAGCTATTTTGTTCCTGGGCCACCATGATCGATATTATGCCAGTTCAAAATATATTTGGCAGGCCGGCCATTATAGGCATTGTTTTAGCCTTTAGCCACCCATTATGATAAATTAGGATAACTACCTCATCTGGTCTCTGGTCTCGGTATTCAGTGCTGCCACCTGAGCCTACCCTGAGGTCCTGTTAAACCTATAAGTTACATTTAATTTAAGCAAGCGAGCAAAACTTCTCTAATTGTAAGAGTCTGGCATAAGAAATAGACAAAAACAAGCTCTTAAATGTTCTGGTTCGCTCGCAGTTACTTTCCCATTTATAAATTCAGTGAATGGCATGGCCTCTGGGTCCTCATATTGTGGAGAATTGGTTTTACACTTCGAATCCACTTGAGCATGCCATCTGCCTGACCCTCACATCCCTTCATCAATACTAAGCCAATGATTTATCAGGCATCTCTAACTCGTTATTTTTAGGCCATGTTTTAATAAATTCATCAGCCAACCATTCAAATAAACTTTTAAAAACAAAGAACAACCTTTTTAACTGCTCGAGCTTCCATGTTTAAACCTAGAAAGCTCTACTCAGTGGGCTCAGATCAATAAACTCAGTCGGATCCAAGTTTATATTCCTTCCACCATTATGCCACACCCTTAAATCCATTCCCACACATATTCCTTAGGCTTTCTGCCAGAATCAATCGGCAAACTCATTAATTAATTTCTTTAGTGGTGTAACACACCTCCTATGGAGAACCACACTTTCTGGCTCATTCCCCAAAAAAACCTTTAGGAGTTTGCTTAGCCTTGACTTTGGTATAGGTCTAGAGGCAACAATTGTTGGGCCCTGAGGACATTAGCTCCCACTGGGAGGGGTAGATTAGTTTCCTCAGGCAAGATTGGAGAGGGCAAATTTGGAGGGTATGGGAATGCATTCTCTGCTGAGAGTGGGGAGATTAATTCCTCAGATAAAGAAAATCCCTCAGAATCTGAGGGTTCAAAATCCTCATCATTGTGGTTCTCCCACACATCTCCATCCCAAGTTTCAGGGTTCCACCCTTTCCCCACCAGTGGCTCTCACTTTAACTGCTGACACTCTTCGTGGCTGGGAATTAAATTTGCGTTGTAAATCAGCCAATCTGCCGCTTTAGCTCTTTGGCTGCTGGAGAGAAGATTCTCTTCCAGAGCACACTTGGAAACCTTTAAACTGTTGTTTCGAATCTGGGGCTGGTCATTTTTATCACTGAGCTCCTTATTTTCCTCTATCACTTTATCCAGAGATGCTAGTAACAACCAGGCAACATCATTATTTTCCTTATTTTTCCATAATTTCTCAAATGTTTTATATATAGAGTCGCTAAATTCCTTGCTCCTCACAAGAGGCGAGTTAGGTGAGTCAAATGGATCTATCTTCATAATTACATCAGATAGTCTGCACCAAGGATTATCCTTCCTCTTCATGCCACCAGGAGAGCCTTCAGTAACTCTAGGCTTCATTGGGTTGGAGAGCTGGCTCCAGAAACTACCAAGCCCACTAAAGAAATTCATCCTTTCAATTCTGTTTCTCTAGAGCTTCTGGTACCAAAATCTGTATTATTCAGGGTTCTCTAAAGAAACAGTAGCAACAGGACAAATATATAGCTATATACAATTTATTGATTTGCTCATGTGACAGAGCTCAAGTAGTCCAACAGTAGCTTCGCTGCACTGGAGAGGCTGAGAATCCAGGGAACTGCTCAGTCCGCAAGGCTGGATGTCTCAGTAGTCCCAATCTGGTGCTGAAGGCCTGGTGGATTCCAGGATATCTGCTGGTCTCAGTACATGCTGGGATCCAAAGGGTTGATCACAGCAGCAAGACAAACTCACCAGTGAGAGAGAGGCAAGCCGCAGGAAAAAAGGGACCAGCTCCCTCTGCCGTGGCCTTTTATACTGCGCCAGCAGAAGGTAACGCCCACATTTGGGGTTGGCCATCCATGTTGAGGCAGTCCAATCCGAAGATCCTTTTTCTCTTATTTGTTCCTTAGTCCAGTCAAGTTGACATCCAGGATTAACCATCACAATGCATATACATGATTGTGAAATCTTCATGGTCAATTGTTCCTTTGATAAATATGTAATGGCCCTCTTTGTCTCTTCTGATTTCTTCTACTTTGAAGTCTATTTTGTCTGATATTAAAATAGCAACACCTGCTTTCTTTTTGGTACCATTTGCTTGGAATATTTTTTTCCATCCCTTCACCTTAAGTTGGTGCCTATCCTTGAGAGTGAGATGGGTTTCTTGTAGCCCACATATAGATGTGTTTTGTTTCCTAATCCAATCTTCCAGTCTATGTCTTTTGATTGGGGAGTTTAGTCCATTAATATTTAAGGTTATAATTGAAAGATGTGTGAGGCTTCCTTTCGCCTTATTATCCATTTGCATTTTTAGTCTCAGTTTCTACTTCTGTAGTTATGTTTTTATTATTTCCTTTTTCTAGGTGCCTGGGGATAGTTGTTCCTCTCTTCTGTCCTTTGAATTGCTTCAAGTATTTTCTGAAGGGTTGGTTTTCGGACATGTATTCTTTCATCTTGTTTATGTCATGGAAGATTTTTCTCTCCCCTTCAACTATAATCGACATTTTTGCTGGGTATAGTAACCTGGGTTGGCATCTATAGTCCTTTAACACTGGGAATGCTTTACTCCACTTCTTCTTGCTTTCTTAGTTTGCACTGAGAAGTCAGTTGTAATTCTGGTAGATTTTCCCCTTATATGTAACTTGTTGTTTTTCTCTTGTGGCTTTCAGAATTTTGTCTTTGTTTTGGCCATCTAACATTTTAACTATGATATGGCATAGGGATT
Organism: Rhizomys pruinosus; assembly: GCA_009823505.1. Classification (NCBI taxonomy): domain Eukaryota; kingdom Metazoa; phylum Chordata; class Mammalia; order Rodentia; family Spalacidae; genus Rhizomys; species Rhizomys pruinosus. Next base: position 1,964,895 of record VZQC01008058.1, on the reverse strand, counting down.
TTCTTTTCTGATCTTCTCTCTTTGGAGTTCTATGTGCTTCTTGTATTTGTATGAGTTTGTCTTTTTTTAGTTTGGGGAAGTGGCTTTCAGAATTTTGTCTTTGTTTTGGGCATCTAGCCTTTTAACTATGATATGGCATAGGGAGTTTCTTTTTTGGAGTTCTATGTGCTTCTTGTATTTGTATGGGTTTGTCTTTTTTTAGTTTGGTGAAATTTTCACCTATTATTCTGTTGAAGATCTGATCAATACCATTCTCTTGGGACTCTTCTCCTTCCTCTATTCCTATGATTAGGTTTGATCTTTTCATAGTGTCCCATATTTCCTGGATGTTCCACTTTTGTGTTTTTTAAAATTTTTCATAATCTTTTCTTGAGCTTTTTATTTGTTCTATATTATCTTCCAGGTCCGATATTCTTTGTTCTGCTTCCTCCATTCTATTTCTGAGGGCTTTTTCCATTCCTTTCCTCTTGATTAGATGAGTGTTCTATTTCCTTTTTCATTTCATCCTGTGGTTTCTTTAGTGTTTCCACTTATTTTTGGAGCTTCTCAATCTCTTGGTGCTCCTTACTTCGCTGGTTGACTTCTTTTTCATTGTTTCTGCTTCCTTCCAGAGTTTGTCATTTTCTCCCTCTAGGCCCTTCTTGAGTTTTTCATTCTCTCCCCTTAGTTCTCTGACTTGTTCTTTATATTCTTTCATTTCTCTGAATAGGTCTGCAATTGTTCCTCTAAGATCTGTGTACTGCGTCACCCCCAGGGGGATCCTACTGTAGGTATCTCCCACAGGGTTGGTAGAGCGTGGCGTGGAATTCTCCTGGACCTTTCCCATGTTGTCCCTTTGTCGTGTCCCTGGCATGTGAGTTTCTCTTTTTGCCTGTATTCGGATGTGAATCCCAAATGCCTCTTCACTGTGTTGAAGGCTTCCTTTACTTGCCTCCTTCAAATATCTTTTTTTTTCCTCCTTGTTTATGGAGTGTTGACTTCTCTAGGTTTCAGGCTTTCAATTTTGTTTATATATTGGAAGTCTAACTCTTCCCTTTCTGTTCTGAATGTTCTCAAAAAAATCCACTTGGACACTTCCTCAGCAATTCCAGTTGGGGGTGGGGGGACAGGGTATGCCTTGCTTAGCCTGCACCCCAGTACTCTGTGCTTCAGGTGGTCCTGGGAAGTCCCTGATCTAAGCTCTGCGCACTTACGTCTCACAGTAGCAACAGGCCCACCTTTTATACCAGCTAGCAGGGGACTCTGCCTGGACAGCCACACAAGACAGTGATTTAATTATCCAACAAAGCAATGAAACAATTATCCAACAACCCAGAGATAGAATTATCCAATAGTCTGCCTGGCTGGAGCGCCCGGCTCCTACCCATGCTTCAGGTGGTCCTGGGACATCCCCAATCTAAGCTCTGTGCACTCCGGGTTTCTTAAAGATAGAATTAAAGCATGTTTTTTGTTTTGTTTTTGCTTTTACATCTACTCTGACAGATAAGAGTTGGGAGATTTATTGTAAAGCCTTTTTATTTTTATTTTTATTTTTTTTTATATGTATGAATGTACTGTCTGCTTATAGGTTTGTGCACCCGTGTCGTGCAAGGCCGCAGAGGTCAGAAGAGGGCGTCGGATTCCCCTGGAACTAGAGTTCTCCTGGAATTGGAGTTACAGACGGTTCTCAGTCGCCGTGTGGGTGCTGGAGATCAAACCCAGGTCCTCTGTCTGCAAGAGCAGTTGGTGCTCTTAACCACTAGGCTATCTGTCCAGCCCCCTGTAAAGCCTTTTTAATTGGAGTGTTTTGACCTGTGTTGTCTAATAAATACAGTTGCTACCAGGACTTGTGAAAATTAACACTTTCAGTCATGCTCCCTAAATTTCAACCCTTACCCCTGAGAAGGACTGTGACATTAGTTTAGACCATTTCTATGTAGACAGCTGTTAGCATTACTGCATTTCCTGTGTCCTGTGTTCATGGTTCCATTTTATTTCCACTAACATCTTTAACTGCCATGTCTTTCATGATGATGATGCTGAAGCTAAAGATGATGGAAATACTGTGCTAGGATCATAGTTTACTTCTTAGGCTTACAGTCTGAATTCAAATAATAACATACTTTCACATACAGCGTGAAAGCCTACGAGTATCTTACTGTACTTTGTGCTTTATTGTTGTAAGGTCTATATGGTGGGGTTTTTTTTTTTTTTTTTTTTTTTTTTTGCTTAATGATCATTTTTTAAAGGCTTTCTCTTTTCTGCTCTCCATCTTTATGCCTAAAGTATTCCAATTTCTTAATTTTTCTATCTCTGCAATATGTCACAATGCAGTGGGACTCTGTTTGATCAAGGTCTTGCTTGCTCTGGATCTTCACAGTTCCATGTAAACATCATCAGCCATATTGTCTGTTTTCATAAACACCAACACCCTGACCTACACTGTGGTTTTGTTGAACTCATATATAAGTTTAGAGAGAAATGACATAAAATCATATGCTCTGGTTTCTGCATATAGATCATCCTTCTATTCATTGTGAATATTTTCTTTCAGGTTTTTCTGTTTTCATGTAGTGGACTTGCACATCTTTCACTACCTTGATTTCAAGGATTTTTTTTTTTCTTTTTGGTCTTTTTGAGACAGGGTTTCCCTGCAGCCCCAGCTGTCCTGGAACTCTCTATGTAGACCAGGTTGGCCTTGAACTCACAGAGATCTGCCTGCCTCTGCCTCCCGAGTACTGGGATTAAAGGTGGTGTGCACCACCATACCCAGCCTTCAAGGTTGTTTTTAATACACTGTTTTGCTGTTCATTTTCTTCCATCTGTTAAGTGTCAAGGAAGATAGCATTTTGTTTGTTTGTTGTTGTCAGGGTCTCCTTGTGGAGCCTTGAACCTTTGCACATCCTGTGCTAGCCTGGAAAATCCTGTGATGAAGGCGAGCACCACCACACCTAGCACAGCCTTTCCTTGTTTGTTTGTTTCTATTCAATACCCTTCCTGAATTTTTGTCTATTAATTCATTTTTATGTGTGTGTCCTTTTGTTTTCTGTGCACATTTTTCTGTCATCTGAAAATCATATTTTATGTTATATTCCTAAACTTTTGCCTCTTTATTTCTATTTTTATTGGCTCTAGAAGAATTTCCATAACAGTGATAACTGGAATGAAGGATTAACTTAGTCTTGTGATGTTACCCAAATCATTCTGGGAGAGCTTTCACTGGAGTGCCATGAAATATGTGGCTATAGGGTTGTATATGTCCCTTACTACACCATTAAGGACATGTTCTTTTCATTGCTTGCTAGGATCTTATTTAAGTTCATAGTATTAAGTTCATCACAGGTTTTTCTATCCGAATTGGGCTTAACATGTTGCACTTTTATCTGTTGCTAAGCTGAAACACTTTACTTTTCCTGGAATCAGTCTATTCAGGATTAACCTGTGGTTTTTATGTATCACTGGTATATTGGTTACTTTCCTTGTTGCTATGTGCCAGACAGTGTGAGCGGATACAGTCCATCAGGACAAGGAAGGCATGGTGGCAAGAAAAGACCCCTGGTCACAAAGCAGAGAGAGCTGGTGTTCAGCTCAGTTTCCCCTTTCCCTTTTGTATTCAGTCTAGGACCCAAGCCCAGGATGGGTCTTTCATCCAAGTTAACAGTCTAGAAGCTCCCTTACAGACATGGCCACAGGGTCATCTCCTAGGTGACTCTAGAGCCTACCTCGTTGACAGTACTAACCATCACAAGTCCACCCGTTTGTAGTTTGACACCAAAGTACATCACTTTTAAGCCATAATCTTCTGCCTCTTGTCCTCCAGTTTATGAACATCTCATAATGCAAAGTGCATCCACTCCAACTTCAAAAGTTCTCATAATCTTTAGCAATGCTGATACTGTTTAAAACTCCAAAATCCATGCTGGAGAGATGGCCTAGCAGTTAAGAGTGCCGACTGCTCTTGCAGAGGACCCGGGTTAGATCCCCAGCACCCACATGGCGGCCAAGAGCCATATGTAACTCCAAGTCCAGGAGAACTCCAGTTCCAGGGGAATCCGACACCCTCTTCTGACCTCCGCTGCATTGCACGACACAGGTGCACAAACTTACATGCAGACACTACATTCATACACATAAAAATAAATTTAAAAATTTTTTTAAATTAAAAAAAAATTCCAAAATCCAAGTCTCTTCTTAAACTCATGCAGTCTCTTAACTGTGAGCTCCTACAAAATAAAAACACAAGCTATGTGGTTCTGATATCCATTGGCACATATAAGCATTCCAGTTCCAAAAGAAAGAAATTCATAGCAAGGAAAAACTGGACCAGAGGAAGACCAAAACACAGCAGGGCAAACACCAAGCCCTGCAGCTCTATCTGCCTTCTGGGGCTCATGATAGAATGGTCTTGGCTCAAGGACCTGGGGGTAGCCGGTGCCTCCAGCGCTCCTGTTCGCAGCACACATAGCTTCTCTCATTGCCAGCTTTCTTATCTGAACATTTCATGGTCAAGGCACTGCTAACAAGTCTCCATTACAACTTAGGGTTCATAGCTTCATGGAGAGCCCTCTCAAGGCACCTTCCAAGGATCTGCCATCCATTGACTGGCCTCAGCTACTTTCTGGAAACTTAGGTGTAAGACTCTGACCCCATCGGTCTTCCATACATGCAAAACCAGTACCAACCACATGGACACCACCACCAAATTGTGCTCCAGATTCAAAAAGTCGCCTTGCCTTTCCAAGCCACAGTTACTTCGGTCTGTGTGCTAACCCTGGGGAAGTGCTTCCTTAGGCTATGGTTTTCAAGCAGGGAACCCCTTCAAGGGCATTCTCAGTTTGGGCCCTTGCCTTTCAGAAGAATTTGCTTTTCCACAAGATGAAGTCTTTTATGAGTTCTTGCCCTCAGGGCATCTTTCTTCAGGAGGCTGATCTCTTAGCTAGAGCTTTCTCATCACCCTTCTGTGTGTCTATGTCTGTGCCTCAGGCTACCCTCATCTTCTTCAGCATTTGCCTACTGGGGTGCACCTCCACAACTGGCTCTGTACCCTTGTCAGCAGCTTTAAACTTGACCACACTCCTTTCCTTTCTGAAGTTCACATTTTTCTCAGGATCCCAAGCAGAATACAGCCAAACATAACTCATATGGCCTCCAGCCCAGTTCCCACTAGAGTCCTGATTCCAGCCTGCTGAGCCAAGTCTCTGGGCATTCTTATATAGATACCCACCAGAATGGCCCATAAGTCCTCCTTGCTGAGCACTTCTGTAGTCCACAGCTGCAGACTCTTCCACATCCTTCCTGCAAAAGCCTACAAATCATGTCACATTTATCACGGCGACAGCCCTGTGTACCAATTGTTTTGTATTATTTTCTTTGTTGCTATAACAAAATACCTGACAAGCAGCAGCTAACTTAAGAGAGGAAGCATTTATTGGGCCGGGTATGGTGGCACACACCTTTAGTCCTAGCACTTGGGAGGCAGAGACAGGCTGATGTCTGTGAGTTCAAGGCCTGCTTGGTCTACAAAGTGAGTTCCAGGCCAGCTGGGGCTATAGGGAGACTCTGTCTCGGGGGGGGGGCATTTATTTATTTATTTCAGCTTACAGTTGGAGGGGATACAGTCCATGATGGTGGGCAGTCATGGCAGCAGAAGCGTGAGGGAGCTGGGTACATTCCATGTGCATTTAGGAGCCGGGCACATTCCATGTGCATTTAGGAGCCGGGCACATTCCATGTGCATTTAGGAGCCGGGCACATTCCATGTGCATTTAGGAGCCGGGCACATTCCATGTGCATTTAGGAGCCGGGCACATTCCATGTGCATTTAGGAGCCGGGCACATTCCATGTGCATTTAGGAGCCGGGCACATTCCATGTGCATTTAGGAGCCGGGCACATTACATCTGCATTTAGGAGCTGGGCACATTACATCTGCATTTAGGAGCTGGGTGGGCGTGGTGGCGCAAGCGTTTAATCCTAGCACTCGGGAGGCAGAAGTAGGCGGATCTTTGTGAGTTCAAGGCCAGCCTGGTCTACAGAGTGAGTTCCAGGACAGCTGGGGCTACAGGGAGACCCTGTCTCAAAAAGACCAATAAATAAATAAATAAATAAATAAATAGATGCAGGGAGACCCTGTCTCGAAAAGACCAATAAATAAACAAATAAATAAATAAATGCAGGGAGACCCTGTCTCGAAAAGACCAAAAAATTAATTAATTAATTAACTAAATAAAATAAAATTAAAAATCTGCACTTAGGAAACAGAGAGATGGATGCTGGTGCTCAGCTCACTCCTTTCTATTCAGGCCAGGACCCCTCCCCAGAGAAGGGTGCCAACCACAGTTAACCTGGGGTAGGAGAGGCTTCTTACCTGAATTAACCTAGTCTAGAAGCTCACAGCATCCTATAGGATTCTAGATCCTGTCAAGTGGACAGTGTTAGCCCTCACAGTTGGCTTTAGTTGGCTATTATTTAGGGGGATTCTTGCGTTAAGTAAAACTGGGATGTGGTAGTCCTTTTTAAATGTGCATGTCAGGCTTGTATCAAGATTGTGATTGTCCTGTAAAACCACTTGTATAGAATTGCTTTTTTTTCTTTCTTAAATGATTAAGTAAAAATTCATCAGTGCTTCCATCTGGGCTTCAAGCGCTCCTTGTGTAATAGAGTTAATTAAGGAGTCAATTTCTTTCATGGTTCTAAGATTGTTCATATGCAAATTGTCTGTTTCTTCTGGCATTGCTTTTGATAGATTGGATCTTTTTAAGGATTTTAACTCTTTCATGGACTTGTTTATAGCTTATTGGTTTATTTGCATAAAAATGCAAGGCTTCTATCTTGAAGTTTCTTTTTCATTTGGGGCTAACTTTCCTTTGGTCCACTGTGACATGTCTGTTCTCATCAGTTTCTGTTCCTGTCTTTATCATTTCTGTCCCATTCGGTGTATTGTTCCTGATCTTGAAATAGATAGTCTTCTCATTGATTTTCAGTCTTTTCAGTTATGTGCCTTATGTTTTAAAATCTTAATCGTGGCTTTTTCTGGATCTAGCAAGTTCTTCTGTATTATTATCATTTCATTATCGTCCAGTTCTGAGTCTTTTCCAGTTTCTGTTCCAGTTTCCTCTTGGACCCACATATCATTTAGATATGTGCTTCTTGGTCTCAGACATAGTACTGCCTTCAGTTAATTCCTTGTTGGCTACTGACTGACGGAATTGTTCTGAGATGAGAACATCTTTCCTGTAATCCATCCTTTGGATTCCATTACAGTTTGCTCTGTATTCCAACATACAGTCACTGTTGGCGAATATTCTGTGTTCATTTGCAAAGATTACACACATTTTTCAGCTGCTAGAGAATATGTTCTGTGATTGGAACTAGGCTAAGATTTTTTTTTCTGTTATCTTTGTTGGCTTTTTGGTCTGTCAGACTATCAGTTTCTGAGAAAAATGGGTTAAAATCTGTTGCAGTGAATTGTCAATTTTTTTTTCTCCAATGAGTTTTTGTCCTTCCCCATTTAATAACACTTGAGTCAATGTTCATACCAAATCCTTCAGTCCTTGGGCTCTGCTCATTTTCCCTGCCTACCTTAGGTATTTCTCTGTATTATTTTATATTTTTTAATGTGCAAAATGTTGGACTTTTTAAGATATTTATTGAGGGTTTTATAAGTTTCTACCATGAATGGAATTTTTCCGGTTTTATTTATGTTTATCCCCCATCTATATAATGCTGTTGATTTTTATATATTGACTTACTGTACTTTTACTCCTATTAAATTCACTTATTCTGTCTTGTGGATTCCTTGGGATTCCTTATGTACACAGTCATGTTATCTGAAAATATGGATCGTTTCACTCTTTAGTTGTCTTTTGGTGGCATTTTGATTTGATGATGTTTTATTTTTTTTTAATTAGTTGATCTTTTGTTGTTTGCCTTTGCCTTGTCTGTCTTGACTAGATTCTAGCTTCTGGCATAATATGGAAAAGAGTGGTAAGGGCCAGCATCTTGGCCTTTTTCCCCCACTGTGAAGGGAAAGCCTTTGGTACTGTACTTGTTGAGTGTTCTCAGTAGTGTGTAGAGTGATACAGTTCATAGTCGCCCATTAGAATGAGGCAACTTCTCTCTATTTCTAGTTTGGCAGGCATTTCTATCAAGAATGGGTCTTGAATTGTGTCCTCATACTTTGTTGTGTCTACTTAGATGATAATATTGTTTCCTCCTTTATATGGTGGGTTACTATTATATAGATTGTATGTAACAAATTATCCTAATAACTTAGCAGTATTAAACAACAAACATTTATTATGCCATGTTTTCTGTGGATTAGGAACCCAAGTACCTGGCCAGCATGTCAGCTAGGGCTCTGGTTGGGTTTTTTCTGCTTGCTTCAGTGACTGTTGCTGAAGTTCTCTGTTTTCAGGCTGGTGAGCCTGTCCTCACAGCACAGCTGGAGATCTGAGGGAGGGTCTGCAAATGTCTTTCACAGCCTCCTCTGGAGAGGTGTCTGCTGTGGTTGCTGTGATCAGAAGGGAGTGGCATTGTATTCTAAGATGATTTCATATGGACACAGAACTGCCCCAAATTCAAAGTTGGACTTTTGTTACAATTTAACCTACATCTGTCAGTGTCACAGCCTGCATAACTACAGCAGACAAACAGATTGAGAAACATTTGATGTAACAACTGGTAAGTAATTTTCAAATCTTACAGGCTAAAAGGCCAAGGAGAGACTGAAGAGACTGTATGACAATGCTCTGCAGCACTTCTTTTGAACTGGGTTTGCCAGGGGGCATCGGGACAGCTCTCGGAATTGGCATGGGTTTTGAGGATGAGAGGATGAGATGGTGGTGACATGTCAGTTTGGATGCTGTTACACTGCTTATGCAAAGTGTTCTTGATTGTAGGATATTGCACACATTCAAATATAAGGCAGTTTGCCTTTAAGAGTTTTGGGATAAAACAATCCTGTATGAGCAACTTTTCTCAATAGAGAAAAATAATTATTTTTACTGTACTTGAAACCTTTCTGTAGATTGGAGATTGTTTCAAGTTTGTTTTTTTGTTTTTTTGTTTTCCTTAAAACTGCTATTTTACTTTTTTAAAAATTTTTATTTATTATTTTTTATGTGTATGAGTGTATTGTCTGCATGTAGGTTGGTGCACCTGTGTCGTGCAATGCCGCAGAGGTCAGAAGAGGGCGTTGGATTCCCCTGGAACTGGAGTTAAAAACGGTTCTCAGCCACCATGTGGGTGCTGGGAATCAAACCCTGGTCCTCTGCAAGAGCAGTCGGTGCTCTCAACCGCTGGGCCATCTCTCCAGCCCAAGACTGTTATTTTACTTTAAAGTACTCACACATATCCATCCCAGGGTCACCAAAAGACTTAATGTAGAAAATAGGGCTTCAGATGTAGCTCAATAGATTGCAAAAAAAATAAAAAAAGAATGGGGCTGGAGAGATGGCCTAGCGGTTAAGGGCGCTGACTGCTTGTCCTAGTGTGTCTTCCATTGCTGTGACAAAACACTGACTGACACCAACTTGGGGAGGAAAGGGTTTATTCAGCTTACATCTCCTGAGTCACAGTTCATCACTTAGAGAGCCCAAGGCAGGAACTCAAGGCAGGAACCCGGAGGCAGGAGCTGAAGCACAGGCCATGGAGGAATGCTGTTCACTGGCTTGCTCCCCTGGCTCATGCCCAGCCTGCCTTCTTATATGGTACACAACAACCTGCCCAGGGTGGCACCACTCATTGTGGGCTGGGTCCCCCCACACTACTCAACAATCAAGACAGTACTCCACAGACGTGCCAATCCAATGGAGCCAATTCCCCAATTGAGGCTCCCTCAACCCAGGTGTGTCAAGTTGACACTAAAGCTATCCAGCACAATTGACCCCTTGTCAACTTGACACACAAAACACATCACTATTAAACCACCACCTTTCCAGTTCTTATCCCCAAAGTATGAGGTTAACATGAATCACAACCTAAGACAGTATAACCTTAAAAGCCCCACAGTCCTTAAATTGTCCAAACACTTAAAAGTTCAGTCTATTAAAAGTCTCTTAACTGTGGGCTGCTGTAAAATCCAAAACAAGTACTGTCTTATTTCAAAGGGAAGAATCAGGCACACTCAAACAAAACCTAAGTCCAGCAAACAGCTCAAGGCTGGACACCTGGGACTCACTCACGATCTTCTGGGCTCCAAAGGGTTTCGGCAGCTCCCCCTCTCCCACTCGGCCATCCGTGGCACACACAGCTCATCTCGCAGACCCAAGCCGACTCCATTCCACACCTGCTGCTGCTCTTGGTGGTCGTCCCATGGTCCTGGCATCTCCAAAAAGCTGGGGTCACCACTGAAACTGAGGCAGCACCTTCACCAATGGTCTCTTCTGACCTCTCCTAGTGCAAAGCCTCAGCTTCTCTCCATGACCCTTGCAATCCTGGGGTCTTCAACTGCAACCGAGGTGCACTTCCACCAATGGTCTTTCCTGACCTCTCACAGTGCCAAGCCTCTGCTGCTCTCTGTGACCCCCTCAAATTTCAACACCAGAACCATATAGGAGACTCTTACACATTACCAAGTCCTCCTTCTGGCTTGAGATGGAGGCTCAGGCCCTTTCTGGATCACAGCTTATGTGTGCTGATCCTGAAGAAATTCTTCCCAGAAGATTTCACCACAGTGATGCTAGTCTCTTGTTACTTACAGCTGATTTTTCAGCCCCAGCTAACCAGCATCAATTGTCCCAGTACAACAAAGATTTCACTTCAGGTTCTGGTCTCTTGTTACTTACAGTTGATTTTTCAGCCCCAGCTGACCAGAGCCCACAGATTACAGTCCTGATGATCTCTGCTCCCCTTTGAAACTAGAAACTTCACAAGCCAGGCCTCCATCTTCTACAAATCCTTCAGCAAAACTGCTCCAAGCTCCACAGCAACAATCTTTAGGCATTCAATGATCTTCCCAGCCCAAAGTTCCAAATGCCTCCACAATCCTCCTCCAAAACACCAAGGTCAGGTCTGTCACAGCAATACCCCACTCTTCTGGTACCAATTTCTGTCCTAGTTTGTGTTCCATTGCTGTGACAAAACACTCTGACCGACACCAACTTGGGGAGGAAAGGGTTTATTCAGCTTACATCTCCTGGGTCACAGTTTATCACTTAGGGAGCCCAAGGCAGGAACTCAGGGCAGGAACCTGGAGGCAGGAGCTGAAGCACAGGCCATAGAGGAATGCTGTTCACTGGCTTGCTCTCCTGGCTCATGCCCAGCCTGCCTTCTTATACGGTACACAACAACCTGCCCAAGGTGGCACCACTCATTGTGGGCTGGGCCCCCCCACACACACTGCTCGACCATCAAGACAGTACTCCACAGATGTGGCCACAGGCCAATCCAATGGAACCAATTCCCCAATTGAGGCTCCCTCAACCCAGGTGTGTCAAGTTGACACTAAAGCTATCCAGCACACTGCTCTTGCAGAGGACCCGGGTTCGATCCCCAGCACCCACATGGCGGCTGAGAACTGTCTTTGACTCCAGTTCCAGGGGAATCCGACACCCTCTTCTGACCTCTGCGGCATTGCACGACATGGATGCACAAACCTACATGCAGACAGTACATTCATACACATACAAGAATAAATAAAAATTAAAAAAAAAATAGTAGATTGCTTGCCACACACTCATGACATCTAAACATCGATTCCAGACTATAGGAAAACAATGCTGGAAGGCCCAGTTCAGTTGTTGTCCACAAGCCTGGCTTTATCTGCCTGGTCCAGCCCCTCTCTCAGCCTGCAGGAGCTCCTCACTCCCCTTACCCTCTTAAGCCCTGCTCTGGGTCTGTGGCTCTCCCCACCCTCATGAACAACTCCTACTTAGCCTACTAATAGCAACTTGGGGACTAAATAATTATTTGGAGCAGAAATCAAAAGGAACAGAAATAACAATTTTACATACACATTACCACTTCCTCCGATTTCCTTCTTGTAAGATTGTTTCCCTCTGATATCATTTGCCAATATTCCATAGGACATTTAGCATTTTATGTAGTCAGAACTACTTGGTGATAGATTTCCTCAGTAATTATCTTATATTGTCTGTATTGCATCTTCACTGCCTCCCAAACCTTCCCCAGAGCATGCTTTATTTACATTTATTATTTTATTTACACCCCCCTTCCCATTGCTGTTACTGAACCCAGAGCTTCACCTATACTGGTCAGGCACTACACTACTGAGCTATATATAGCGCTTATCCTCAGTCTTATGTTTTTTATTTTGATACATAATCTCACTAAGTTGCCCAGGCAGGCCTTGAACTCTCTGGAGCTCAAACTGGCCTTTAACTTGTGATCCTCTGCCTCAAACTTCCCAAAGTAGCTAGTATTACCAGGCCAGGTTTGTTTTATTTAGTTTTAGGCAGGGTCCCATTCTGTAGCCCAGATTGGTCTAAACTTGAATACATAGCCCAGTCTGGCATCAGATTCATGGCAAACCTCTTGCTTCATCTTCTCATGTGCTGAGATTACAGGCTCGAGCCACAGACCCATCTTATTTATATTTTTAGACTAGCCCTGGATTAGGGGTGTATCTCAGTGATAAAGTACTTCTCTGGTACAGCAAAGGTCTGTGCTTGATCCCCCAACACTAGGAAAAACAAAAGTGCTAGTCTTAAAATCACAGGTCCACACATCTGTTTCCTTTCTTGTTGACTTCAATTAAACTTAATGCATGATTGATTAAACAAAGACTGTAAATAATTATGTAACATGTTCATATGTAAAACATTCCTATGTAATTCAAAGGAATTCCTTTTAACTGAAATTCACCAACCTTCCCCATTTTATTATAAATACAGCTATCAACCCTGAACATTGTGTATGTGTGCGGAGGGGTTGTTTGTGTATATGTGGATGCACATGTGTACATACATATGGAGGCCAGAGGACAACTTCAGGTTTTGGTTTTTCTCAGGCACTGTGCATCTTGCTTTTAGAAACAGGATCTCTCATGGAGCCTGGGGCTCACCATTTTGACTAGACTGGCTAGCCAGAAATCCCAAGGACCCTCCTGTCTCTACTGCTCCAACTCTGTTATTACCAGCACACGTTGCCGCACCAGGCTTTTTACATGTGTACTGGGCGGATGTGGGGGAGACTTGAGTTTTTGCACTTCCAGAGCAAGCACTTTACTGACTGACCTATCTTACAAGCCCTGATCCTGAACCTTGTTGTGGGTATTGTCGTTGTCATGCTTGTCATTGCAATTGTCGTCATCATCACTGAGGGGGTACTTGTGTTTTGGCTCACCTGTGCAGGTCACTGGACAGCTTTGTTGATTCTGCTCTCCTAGGTTTGCATACATTCTTGGGGTTAACAGGGGTTGCAGGCTTGTGCGGCGGTTACCTTTACCCACTGATCATCTTGTCAGTCCAGGTCCTTGCTGTTTTCATAGTGGTAGCGAGAGGGTGCCCTGTTTCTGGGTCAGCACTACGGTGTCCATATTCGTTCTTCTGCTTTAGACAGTTGCCCCTCTTCCACCGGGCAAGCTAGAGGAAGCGTGCTGTTTCTCTTTCTCGGGGTCTGTCTTTTCAGAAGCACATTCCTCTGCCATCAGATGCTTCTTATAGTCTTTCATCTTATAACGTAAGTTCCGTCAAAGTACTCCAGGTTTAGGGTGCTTTCTTGTTGTTCGAGTGCTTTTCTTTTGGCTTTTGTTTTTGAGAAAGGGTCCAGCTACATAAGTCAATGCTGGTCTGAAATGGTTTGGCTAGTTTTGAACTCACATTCCCCCTGCGTCAGCCCTGAGTGCTGGGAATACAGTGGTGCACCACCCTGCCCTCCTTCCAGTGCCTCAGCAAGGGAAAGAGAAATGGATCATAGTGATAGTTTTGTTTTGTTTTGTTTTGGTGTTTTTGAGACAGGGTCTCCCTGTAGTCCCAGCTGTCCTGGAACTCGCTCTGTAGACCAGGCTGGCCTTGAACTCACAAAGATCCACCTGCCTCTACCTCCCAAGTGCTAGGATTAAAGGCGTGAACCCCCACGCCTGCCCGGCCATAGTGATATCTTAAATACTTCCTCAGAATGACCGGGGTCTTGTTGCCAGCATTATTGTTTCCTTAATTGCATTGTGATAGTTAGTGGAGGCATTTATACAAGTAGAAAAGGGTGAAGTTAAAGAGTGTTGTTTTAAGACAAGTTTGAAATACACTAAAGTTAATGGTAGATTCGTCGTCCTAGTGACAGTGAAGCCTGTATTCTCTTTAGATGCTCTTGCTCTTCATGAGTGCTGCATGAATTTTGCTGATCCTCGTCTACTCTGTGTGTTGACCATCCCACAGAGTTATGCATCCCACCATCCTATGGAGTTACTGATCGAAGGGCTGGTTGTCCTTTGTTACACATCCACAGAGGTGCTTCTAGGTGTCTGAGTCCATACTCCAGGTCAAGGCTGTGGTGTCCTTTCCTAGTCTGTCCTTGTGGTGTGATGAGCATGCCTGTCTGCCTTGTTTCTACTACCATAGCTCATCCTACCACCACAACTCCTTTCTGTCCTTCTCCAGTTTCTTCCAAGTGACCAGGTGACCTGTCTCCTAGGAGAGCCTGTCTCTGAACCCCAGCAACAGTCCGTCCTCTCTTCCAAAGGATTTCGTTCCAGGTGGCAATTCTGGCTGGTGGTTTGGGCAGTTTGTTTTCTTTTGTCTCTTCCAGCATGCTATTCTGTCACACCCTGGTCTCCAGAGTTTTTGTGGAATGGCCTGTTCCCACCTCTGACTTTTCTCCCAGATGTAATAGATGCTGTGCTCTGGCTGCTGCTGAGACCTACTGTTTATTGTTTTCATTTCATCAGTTTATTCTGCTAGACAAAATGTACACTGTCCTCTGGGTTGTTTCTTGGTCCTAAAATTTAACTTTTACAAAATTTGGGATATTTGCAGCAATTAAGTTTTTTTTTTCCTTCCCCATTTTCCTGCCCTGTTGTGTAGTATGCAGACATGTGCGTGTGTTGTGTAATATGCAGACATGTGCGTGTGTTGTGTAATATGCAGACATGTGCGTGTGTTGTGTAGTATGCAGACATGTGCGTGTGTTGTGTAGTATGCAGACATGTGCGTGTGTTGTGTAGTATGCAGACATGTGCGTGTGTTGTGTAGTATGCAGACATGTGCGTGTGTTGTGTAGTATGCAGACATGTGCGTGTGTTGTGTAGTATGCAGACATGTGCGTGTGTTGTGTAGTATGCAGACATGTGCGTGTGTTGTGTAGTATGCAGACATGTGCGTGTGTTGTGTAGTATGCAGACATGTGCGTGTGTTGTGTAGTATGCAGACATGTGCGTGTGTTGTGTAGTATGCAGACATGTGCGTGTGTTGTGTAGTATGCAGACATGTGCGTGTGTTGTGTAGTATGCAGACATGTGCGTGTGTTGTGTAGTATGCAGACATGTGCGTGTGTTGTGTAGTATGCAGACATGTGCGTGTGTTGTGTAGTATGCAGACATGTGCGTGTGTTGTGTAGTATGCAGACATGTGCGTGTGTTGTGTAGTATGCAGACATGTGCGTGTGTTGTGTAGTATGCAGACATGTGCGTGTGTTGTGTAGTATGCAGACATGTGCGTGTGTTGTGTAGTATGCAGACATGTGCGTGTGTTGTGTAGTATGCAGACATGTGCGTGTGTTGTGTAGTATGCAGACATGTGCGTGTGTTGTGTAGTATGCAGACATGTGCGTGTGTTGTGTAGTATGCAGACATGTGCGTGTGTTGTGTAGTATGCAGACATGTGGGTGTGTTGTGTAGTATGCAGACATGTGCGTGTGTTGTGTAGTATGCAGACATGTGCGTGGTGTATGAAGGTGCTAGATGGGCCACAGAGACTTGGGATTTGTTTTTTTTTTCCCAGCCCCATTTTTTTCTCTCTGTTCTTAGACTCATAATTACTAATAATTCATCTTTAAATTCAGTTGACCCTTTCTTCTTCCTTCTCCTGTTCTGTTCATCACATCTAGTTGGGCTTTTTATCCTTTAAAAAAATTTTATTACATTTATTTATTTGGCTGCTGAGGGAGGTGCTGGCACCACAGTGGATGGAGGTCAGAGGATAACGTATATTAGGCTGTTCTTTCCTTTAACCACATGAGTCCTGGGGATAGAATTCATGTCCTCAGGCTTGGCAACAAAAATCTTCACCACTGAGCCATCTCCTTAGTCCTCACCTCATTTACTTTTGGAGCAAATTTAGAGTTTGTTAAGGAAGGGTTTTAATACAGGCGTAAGCATTAAGAATGGAAGACTGTCAGGAGGACATTGGTGCATGCCCAGGACAGGCACCAGCTTCTCCCAATGGCTGTTTATATGACTTTGGTGGCTTTTGAAGTTACAGCCAAAGTTACATTGTTCAGAGGATTTAAAAGTGTTTTGATGTACTATTATCTAAAAGACTTTCCTTTAAGGTGGTTTATGAGTTGCTTAGTACAGGTTCACAGGCTAAGATAAAAACTTAGGTCCATGGAAGCCTTTATTTAGGCCATAAATCAAGACATGTTTTAACTGTAAACACGATTCTTAATCTTGTTTAAGAGTGTTTTTCAGTTCACAGCCAGCAAAGGTAAGATGCCCCTTTCCTTCCTCATCCTCTTAATTTTCCTTTATCTTTCTGCTCTGCTACCGTTTCTCCCTTTGAGGCTTACAGCCTTTAATCTGTTTGGGCTTGTTCTTATTTTTTGACACAGGGTCTCACTCTGTAGCCCAGGTTGGCCAGAAACTCACTATGTAGGTCAGGCTAGCCTCAGACTTCCAATGATCCTGGTGCCTCAGCTCCTTGAGTGCTGGAATTAGAGGTGTGAGCCATTACACCCAGTTTCAACCCCTTAATCTTAAGGGCTGACAATGGCTGAACTTGATGTTTCCTGAAGCTTCTTCTCATTGAACAGGGATGGAGACCATGCCTATCAAGAGTTGTCTGATGTGATTGGGATGTGAGAGGGTCCACACTAGGAGACTGTAGGCTTATCATTTAATACGGATCTAAAAGAAAGGATGTCGTTACTCTGGACCTTAAGCTGTACACACAATTAAGCATATAGCAGATTGTTAACACCTGATTATAAGATTAACACCAAAAAATAGAAGTAGTGGCAATGGGTGCTTGTGCATGTGGAGCCCATGGATGACGTTGAGTGTCATCTTTGGTTTCTCTCCACCTTACTATTTGAAACAGGGTCTTTCTTTGAGCCTGAAGCCTACCAATTTACTAGCCTGGCTGGCCAGTAAACACCCTGAGTCCACCTGTTTCCTAAGTGTCCCAGTGTTGGGGTTACAGATCTTTCTACCACACTTGGTAGTCTACATGAGTGCTGGAGAATCAAGCTCAGGTCCTTGTGTTTTCATACAAGTTGCCAGCTCTTCATCCCTACCAGTACTTTTCTATACCATGAAGTACCTAGAATTTTGATTTGGTTCTTTCTGTTACTTTGCTCCCTCAGGTATGAATTTCCTTCTCTAGGTCTTGATCACCTTTATAACCCCTACCTTTATCATTCAAACTCCAACGGTCCCAGTGTCTGAAACATCTCAGGATCTGGTACTGTCTTTGTGTTTCTTGACCTTGATTCACATTTATTTGCATATCTGGGTTTTGTTTTTATACACCAGAACTATAAGAAATGGGTAATAGGTCTTAGGCTTTTTTTTTCTGTTAAATACAGGTGCTTTGTTTTAGCAAAATATTAGATCTGGGGCTAATCATCTGGAGCATGAGGAAGCTTGGCTCTGTGCTCAGTGCCTGTGTTGAAGTATTGTCTTCATCCTGTAAGTCTTTCTTACTGGGAGATTGTATGTACTTCCAGGTTCTGTTCTCTCCGGGTTTCTGTTTAAGGTGCTCATGACCCCCCCACGTGAGAGGATTCCAACTCCCTCGTCTTCTCCCCTGTGGTGACATCTGCTTGGCCTTTTCAGTCTTTGGTGGTTGCTGCCCCTTAGATTCCTTGCAATGTCCCCAGCTGCATGCATAGTTTAGGAATCAGCTGTGGTTTGGGAGCCATCCGTGCGTAGATCTGCAGGCCTTGCACTGTGTCCTGCAGACATGCCCTCTCAGTTTCCATCTTGTCAGTTCCACTCCATTCACTGTCACCCCACAGCACTTTCATTATCTTCACAGTGGATGCTGCAATCTATTATCCTTTATCTATTTCCTTCTTATTTGCTTATACTGTCTGTCCCCAGCACCACACTGTAAGCTCTACAAGAGGAGCCTTATCGGAAATGATCACAGCTGTATTCTCACCTCGTGATAGATGTTCAGTTTTTAAACAATATTCTCTGGGATTTGTGCTGTTGTGTTCACTCATTGTCTCTATTTGCCAGTCTCTTACCTAATCCTGCTCTTACAGGCTTCTGCCCCATTGTTACATTGAAGGATTGCTATAGAGCTCAGTGTAGCTTGTGCATGACCAAATGGAATCTGCAGATTGTTTTATTGTATCTGTCTTCTGTAGAAGCATCTGGCATTATCTTTTATATCTGTTTATTCTTTCTCCCTTCCCCCTCCCCCTCTCTTTCTCTCAGTCCCTCCCTCTCTCCTCTCTGCTTCTTGCCTCTTGTTACCTGGGATACAGTTACATAGCTCTGATTCTCCTCTCTCCCTCTCATAGCAGTTTGTTCCCAGCCCTAACACCCACTACAAAAATGTTGAAGCTGTGAGGACGTCTTGCACAGCCATGTCCCCCCTCAGTCGCTCAGTACACTGACCGCTCTTAGGCCCCCTTCTCCAATGACACCAGGTGCCTAGTGTTTCATTGCAGGCCCCAGTGGGCCTCTACCTATCTATTCTGAATTCTTCCGTCCACTCTCAGCCCCAAAGATGGGGCTCTGCCATCTCAGTAAGACAACAATTAGCAAGTCCATCCTTGTAAGTCTAGTCACTATGAAGGGCAATTTGGCAGAATTCCTCAAAGTGTAAAACATTGTAGTAAATAACATGCTCACTATACTTTGTAAATGTAATGCTTCTGTCCATTAAAGGAGACCAGCTCATCTTCCAGCTCAGATATAAAAGCTGCAAAGTCTTTGGTTCACATTCAACTGTCCATAACAAGGAAAGTACATTTTTTGAAGCCTAATGGATTACTAGAAACCTAGAGGAATGAAACCTCAGAGAGTGACAGGCCATTGAGAAGAAACACTGCTACTCTGGTCCTCTGACACAGAAGGGAAGAAGCAGCTGTGGATGGAGACTCACAGAGGGCCAGGTGGCTCAGAACAGCCTCTCCACAGGAGGCATTGCCTCAGGGACATAGGATGACCTCAGCAAAGACCCAAGAGCGCAGGGCTGACCGACCAAGAGAGGTCCCAGAACCTTAACCAGTCCATTTTTATCTCTTCTACTGTGTCCATCTGCTGTTGAGTCCTCAGTGACATGTCCGTTTAAAGTCAGATCAATAGAAAAGTATTCAAACTAAAATACAAGAGAAAGAAAAACAGTTTTTAAAAAAATCCAAGAGCTGCAGGATACCATCAGGTCTCACATCCACACAGTTGGCATTGAGAGAATGGGAAGAACTATTCAGAAGATAGCTAGAACTCCCCCAAACTCATGATGACTGTTCAGACCCAAGTGTATTGATGTTTGCATCATCAATACAAGACACACCACAACCTAGGTACATTAGGCAGCTAAAACAAAACCAATGGGCAAGTCTTAAAAGCTGTCAGAGATGGATATGATGGTATGTACCCTATAATCCCAGCACTTAGGAGGCCAGAACCCAGAGGCCTATTATGAGACCTTGACCCTGTGGCTCCTGCTCCCCAAAATGCCATATAAAAAATAATTTCAGCTGTTCTTTAATTGTAGCATTCAGATTTTTTTTCCCATTTATTTATTCTTAGACTCTGATTTACACAGGTTAGGAACAGGAATTAATTGGAGATGGGTATGAGGGAACTTTCTAAGGTTGAGGTAATATTTTATCTGTCTTACTTGGGGGTCATAGTTATATGAGACCGTGAAATTTCAAGATTCAGTAGACTGGAAATGTACACTCTGCGTTTTATTATACATCAACTATACCTGTTCCAGTTTCATTTTGTTACTGTGATAAACCACTCTGACCAAAAGCAACTTGGAGAGGTCACTGTTCATCACTGAAGGAAGTCAGGACAGGAAGTCAAACCAGGAATTGAAGCAGAAACCATGGAGGAATGCTGTTTGCTGGCTCACTCTGGCTTGTTTACTGACTCATACTCATTGGCTTCGGTTTTTACATTATTATTATTATTATTATTATTATTATTATTATTATCTGTCTCTTTGTGTAAGTATATGCTACATGTGCCCAGGTTCCCACAGAGGCCAGGAGAGGACAAGAGCCCCTGGAGCTGGAGTTACAGCTGATGGGTGCTGGGAACTGAACTAGGGCTCTTCAGACACCTGAGCCATCTCTCTAGCCCCTCAGATTATGTAGCCCAGACCCAATTGATGGTGCTGTCGACAGTGGGCTGGGCCTCCCACATCAGTATCAGTCAAGACAATTTATCAGACATGACCTCAGGCCAATCTGATCAGGCAAATTCCCTGATTGAGTTTTCTCTCAGATGACTCTAGACTATGTCATGTTGACAGTCAAGGCCAACCAGGACAATACCTCAATAAAACATATTTTGGAAAACTGTTAGACTTCTGTCACTAAAATCAAATATCTGGAGAGATAGCCTAGCGG
This sequence comes from Rhizomys pruinosus, assembly GCA_009823505.1. Lineage (NCBI taxonomy): Eukaryota > Metazoa > Chordata > Mammalia > Rodentia > Spalacidae > Rhizomys > Rhizomys pruinosus. The sequence goes on along the minus strand of VZQC01008058.1, from coordinate 1,944,205 downwards.
TTAAGAGCACCGACGCTCTTGCAGAGGACCCGGGTTCGATCCCCAGCACCCACATGGCGGCTAAGAACCGTCTGTAACTCCAATTCCAGGAGAACTCCAGTACCAGGGGAATCTGAGACCCTCTTCTGACCTCCGCGGCATTGCACGACACGGGTGCACAGACCTGCATGCAAACAATACATTCGTACACATACAAAAATAAATAATAAAAAAAATTTAAAAGAAAAAAAAAAAAGAAGAGGCTTGTTTGGGTGCACAGTTTTAGAGGTTCTGGTCCATGACCTGTTGGCTCCTGTTGCTTTGGGTCTGTGGGGAGGCTCTACACCAAGGTAGGAAAGTAGAGCAGAGCAGATCCCATAACCTCATGGCTGGGAAGCAAAGTAGGAGGGGTCTTGGACTCCCAAAGACCTAAGGACTCTGCCCCTGAGGCCCCACCTATAAAAAGTCCATTGAACTTCCCAGTAAAGACATGCTGGGCACTGAGCCTCAAATACATGAACCTCTGGGAGACTCCGTGGTTCATTCCTAGTTTTCCCATGAGATAATGAAAGTAAAGAAGGTTAGCTGACTTTAATTGTACCATGGTACACAGAAACTGATCAATCAAGCTTGGAGCCTATCTTGCAGCTCCTCCTCTCCCCAGCATGCTCTTATCATCTGGTCCAGCCCAGTACTTCTAGGACTTTATCCTGCAGATCAGTGCCTGTAAGTTCCATACTACAGGCTAATAATTCTACAAAGTTAATACTTGCAGCCTCAATTATATAAAGCACAGTCCAATTACTCAATGTAATGCAACAAAGAAAAGCAGCTTGGAAAATACATGTTCCTATTGGTCAGGTAATGTAGGTATAAGGTAGAGAAAGACCCAGCATGGAGTGTGTGTCACCATGGGTGTTTAAAAGAAAAAAGCATTCAGGAGAAGCTATATATTCATATAACCTAAAGTGCTTCTGAAGAAGCTGATAAAAATCAAGTTTTCAAGAAGACTCAGCTGGAAGAGCAGAAGGAAAGCATTTCCATACAGCCCTGTTTGTACATTTGGGGCATTGAAGCATATCAGTGTTTTATTACCTGTTCAGAAACCTGAGGACCACAATTGCAGTCTGGAAATGACTGAAATAGTTAATCACACATGCTGCCTGGGCTCCTGAAACCCTGCCTCAGACTTGCTGAGACCTCTCCCTTCCCCTCATCCCAGTTGACACCCCATGACTTCAGGGTGTCTCAAACTGTCCCATTTGTCCATCCCTACCCATCGATCCTGTCCATCTTTGACCAGTACCATTCCAAGAGGCACTTTGCTCTCCTGTGTTACTCTCTGTGCTCTTACAGTGGTTAATGCTCCCCCGTTCCTGCCCACTGTTTCTCTCTGCTCCCCTGTAAGGTCCATTGCCCACGTCTTTGTGCTATTAAGGACCTAGATATGAGTGGGTGTGCCTAATAGCACAAGTCAGGTAGCATCCTGCTTCCTTCCGCCTCATGGTGGCTCTTAGCTGTCCTTTCCAAAATGATGTAGTATGGTTTGGATGACACACAGATAAGCAGTTTATTTGTTGGGAAAAGTAAAATTAGTCCATGAAACCCATAGGTGTTTGCTTTTACCAAGGTTATTGCTTAGACGAGGCTCAGTTTAAGCAGGAGTGCCTTGTTAGTGCTGCAGGTAGAACAGCAGAGGCAGTGGAGAGCTCCAGGGCAGTGCTGGCTCCCAGAAGCCCTGCTCACCAGCTGTCCCCTCCTTGCTGGAAGCCCTCTCTATGGCCCACTGAAGACATACCCACCTCCCCCTATCTAACCCTGCTTGGAGGCTTTAATGTCTGATGTTGCTCTTTGTGGACCTTGACCCAGCTGTTAAGCCATCCCCTGCTCCTGCCCAGCATCACTCACACAGCACTCCTTCTTGACAGTCAGCCCTCATGCTACTGTAACAGATCATACAGCAGTGTCCTGAAAGAGCACAAAGGTTTTCATTTATAGCTCTGTAAATCAGAAATCCAAAAATCATTCTTATTGGCTTAAATGCATGGTGTTGGCTGAGCTGGTTCCTTCTAAAGTCCGAGGGGAGAGTCTAGTACCATGTGTGTTTCCCCTTCTAGTGGCTGCCTTGGCTGGAGGCCCCTTTCTCCATCTTCAAGGCTCATCACTTCACTTTCCACTTCCTCCTTCCTCCTGACTCTGATTCCTCCCGGTCCCTTTTGTGAAGAGCCTTGTGATTATATTCAGCCCACAGAGGTGATCTAGATTTTTTTTTTTTTTGCGGTTCTTAGCCTCAGCCTTTAATGGCTGTGCTATCCCCACAGCCCGGTGATCTAGATTTTTAACAGTCGCATCTGACATAGCCCCTTTGCCATGTGAGATGATCACCTAGTCACAGCTTCTGGGCTGAGGGTGTGAACCTGCTGGGGCCACTGTTCAGCCTCCCACATCTGACATCACCATGATTCTTTGTACTTAGACTTGGCTTTATCGCTCTGCTCCCACAGCCTGTCTATGCTTCGGGTATATCCTAGAACAGCTGTGTTGTATTTGTTCCTCTGACCAGTCCTCCCAGTTGAGCCTCTCAAGGGCAGTGATGAGGTCTTCTTCCTCTTGTCTGCCTGCCTGCCAAGTGTTCCTGTGGAAGATAAAGTGTTTGAAGGAGCAAGAGGGTGCTACCACACTGTTGTGCAGAGCACAGGCTGGGGTGGCTAGCTGGCCTTGGACCCAGCAGCTCTACTCACTGGCTCTGTCTTCAGCATCTTGTTCACCACACAGGTGATGAAGACCTGAGCCCAGCCCAGAACCTCAAAGAAGGCAAAACAGGTTCCCATGTGAAAGCACAGGAAGAAGCATGGCAGTCTCCTACACTTAGCTGAATCAGTTGGTTATTTGTGGTTCTTGTTTCTATTGTTTAATGATATGGATTATATGTTATTCCTAAAAATTTTAGGAAAGGGGAGGTTAAAGTCTAGATATTTTTCTCTTTAAATATTTTTCAGAATTTTTTCTGAACATATGGCCAAGATGTAGAGAATGCAGAAATTGTGTGGGACGTACACAAACTTGTGGAATAGCCTGTTGTTCACCCTGGGATAAGTGGGTAAAGCCTCTGCAGACGGTAGATAGTCTTTAGCTTTGGCTACACTCGTGGTTACAGATATTTATTGCTGTGAAATGCACATAGGTAACTGAATTTTGTAGGTACTCATATTGAAACAGGGTGTCAAGGCTGGCTTTGAATTTACGATCCTCCTGCCTTATCCTCCCAAGTGCAGAGATTGTAAGCATATATACCAGCACACATGGGCAACTCATAGGTTTTAAAGACACTGTACATAAGTAGATGTGCCTTGTATTAAGCAAACCTCACTGAGCACTGACTAGCCCTTGCATTGTTCTGCCCTGTCCCCAAAATCTTTGCTATCCCTTTTAGAGAGAGAGATTCCTAGGGCTCATCCACTTGTCGCCATCTCCATCTTGGTGTATGTTTGGTGGGGGTTTTGTTTGTGCATGTAACCTAGAGATGAAAGTGTTGTTGTTGTGAGATTGAACTTGTCTTAAATTAATTGGAAGGTGTGCTGAGTTGTTCATTCTCAAAATGCACAATGGGAATTGTCAACACTCATCACCTTGCACAGAAAAGGCCAAAGTAGCGAGTCTGGAGTGTGGTGTCCTTGCAGATCTATCTTCCAGGAGAGCTAAACAAGTTACTGAAGTTAAAGAAAAGAAACTTTAAAACACCTTGTAGCAAGTATTTTCATTGGGAACACGTACTCTGACCGACGATCGTGACTACTTGATGTGCATGAAAGTCGTATTTTTAGAATGTCATGAAAAATGGAGCAGCATATGAAAGGCATTCTAGCTCTAGGAACAATGCTAGCAGGGATTTCAGATTAAAGAGGTGATAAGATCTGCCTGGGCAGACTGGAGAGAGACGGCTTAGTCGTGAAAAATAAGGTTATCAGACAAGTAAATGGCAGGCTGGAAAATAAAAATGTATCATTGAATGGCAGGGAGCCATTGCCTGTTTGTCAAAAAGCAAGATATTGAAGTTATCATCCCCTCTGCATCATTTAACTTGAACATGAAAGAAGAGATCCCAGAGTTCAAGTGAAGATGGGAGGGAAAATTGTAGTAAATCCACCCAAAGATTAGGGTTCAGTTTATGAATTTATTTTAGGGGTTGAGGTGGAGGTATAGATTAAATGTAAAATGAAGGACCAGACAGCTCTACTATGAAATTGGATGCAAGTTAATGAGGACAGGAGTAGTCACAATGTGAAAGGCCAGCAAAATATCTGTGACTAATAACTTAGGGACATGGTGGGGGGGGGGCGTTAGGATGGAAATAATCCCTACTGTCACGACAGTTAAAGTCAATTCAATTTTGAAATATGTCCAAAAAATTATGGTTGAGTCAGGCAAGCAGCCTATATCCTCCATTCTGAGCCCAGTGGTGGCCACTGAAAGATAGTAGGGAGCACCCACTCCCAGATCTGACACTGATGCAGAGTGTTACCACTGAAAGATAGCAGGGAGTTGGGCTGGAGAGATGGTCTAGCGGTTAGAGCGCCGACCGCTGTTACAGAGGACCTGTGTTTGATCCCCAGCACCCACATGGTGGCCGAGAACTGTCTGAAACTCCAATTCCAGGAAAACTCCAGTTCCAGGGGAATCCGACACCCCCTCTTCTGACCTCCACGGCATTGCACGACACAGGTGCACAAACCTGCATGCAGACAGTACATTCATACACATACAGAAATAAAAAAAAAAAAAAGATAGTAGGGGGTACCCACTTCAGATCTGACACTGATGCAGTGTTACCAGTATAGAGAGGAATCAAATCCAAGTGCTGAGGGAAACGGGATTTTCACAGGTGAGATAGATCAAGATCTGGGTTCCTTGAAATCAACTGGGTTGCCTGTCAGAGGATGAGAGGTGAGAGAACCACACAGGCTGGGACTGGAGGTGAGGAGTTCCTAGCTTAACCTATGAGTGAGCAGCAGAGACCCCACATAAGGCTTAGTGGCTTCTTCCTTGGGAGACTGCAGAGAGCTCCATGAAGGAGGAGCACAGAGAGACTGTGTGCAGCAATCTCAGATGTCTCTTGTTGCCTGCTGGCTAGCACAGGGCTGAAGCTGATGGCTGAGCAGAAGGCACTCAGGTCCTGGGCATAGGCAGCCCTGCCCTACTGGAACCACTTCTGCCACACACTGGCCAGAGCTAAAGCAGGATTTCCTCCAACCTCTACTCTTCCCTGCCTTACGTGGCACTTCCTTCTTGATGCTTTCAGGGGGTGTTGGCATAACTCTGGACACCACAGTAAATAGTGACTAAAGTTCCAGGATAGAAGAAAGAAGGGAGATGAAGAGGACAGCCGCTACAGAGGAAGTGCTGTATAAGGCCCTTCATGCAGCTGACAGTTCTCATGAATAAGGTTACACAGGGGCAAAAAAAATTTATTTTTTTTTTAATTTTTTTTTTTTTTATTAATTATATTTATTTCCGTATGTGTATGAATGTACTGTCTGCATGCAGGTCTGTGCACCCGTGTCGTGCAATGCCGCGGAGGTCAGAAGAGGGTCTCAGATTCCCCTGGAACTGGAGTTCTCCTGGAACTGGAGTTTCAAACGGTTCTCGGCCGCCATGTGGGTGCTGGGGATCGAACCCGGGTCCTCTGTAAGAGTGGTCGGCGCTCTTAACCGCTAGGCCATCTCTCCAGCCCCAAATTTTTAAAGAATGATAAGCTGGTCAGACCTGGTGCTAGTTGCTCTAAAGACACAATAAGGCAGGGTTGGAAATCAGAGTCACGTAGGGAGCTGCAGGTGTGGGGGGTGTTGATGTTTGAGTGAACCATAGAGTGAGGAGTACCAGGCAGGGAGCACCAGTAAAGTCATTCACAGACCAGGTGTGCCATTGAGAGGAGGACCTTACACTGGTCCATGTGAGATGCCATGCCTGGGGTCATAAGCAAAGCACCAGTGATGCAGGAGCCGAGGACAAGATTTCTCTGACTTGAGCAGTCAGAAAAAATGGAAATCATTGCCAGTATGGGTAGCTGGGAGTGTTGGCTGGGGAGCTTGTTGGGAGCCACAGGACTTAGAGCCTGTGTTTTCTTAGAGAAGTTGAGACAGACTGGTGCCCTAAAGAGGAGCTGCAAAGGGTTGAAAAGAAGAGGTAAGGCTGACTGCAGCGTAATGGCTGTGTGGAATGGGGAAGTTCTGGCAGGTGGCCCAGCCAAGAGTTGGAACACGCAGCTGACAGAACAGGCAGCCGACAGTCGGAACACACAGGCATTGGATTTTCCTTCAGCACGTGCCGCCCTACCACTCTGTGGCATGTCTGAAGGAGACCATTGGGGCTCTTCTCGGTGCTTGAGACAAGACAGGCAAGACTGCTGAAGAGCTGAGGGCCAGTCTTGACAAGGATAGACAGGAAGCTCCTAGTCACAGGACTAAGAGGAAAGTCCTGGGAGGACTGAGAGGAGGAGGTATGGTGAGGGCCACAAAGGGAGTTCTGAGTGTGGTCCGGCTCAGACTAGTATAGAATAACTCAGTGCTGTTTACTGTGTCGCCTGAGTCAGTTTTCATTAACAGGAAATGGTTGGACTTGAGTTTGTCTAATGAAACATTTCCTCTTAGTCACTGCATCACCTTCATCATCTCTGGCCCACCTGAAGCACACTTCATTTCTTGTCCTTTCAGTAGTCACTGGGTATGTTCTGGCTCTGTAAAAGGCTTCCTTTGGGTTCCCTTTGTCACTCTACAATGTAACATCACAGCCATAACTGTTGGAGAGTTGGGTTTGCAAGCTTTTAGGACTGATTGGAGAGTTTACACTAAAACATTTCCTGGAGATGCCCTTAAACAGTAGCAGTCATACCTGTGTAGACAGTGCTTTACAGTTAACAGATTCACACACACACACACACACACACACACACACACACACACACACAGACACATCCTCCCTTTCATCTTCTCCATAAACCATGAATGCTAGATCTTTTCTTAAGTGAGAAACCATGTTGCACAGCCTGACTTGGCAGAGTGACTCAAGAGTTTCTGATAGAGTAACTTCACTTAGGCTTCACCTGACAAGTGGTACCTGGCAGTAAATGTGGTCTTACCTTTTCATTGACTTTATATCCTTAACTGTTTTGGAGACTGCTTGCTATGTCATCAATTTACATAAATGTTGCCAGGAATTTCATTATATCAGCTCTCCAGTTTCTTAGACCAAGGACTCTGGTATCTGTCTTATCTCAGCATACTATGTCTTTCTAATGTAACTTGCACTTTCTTGAATATTAGCTATAATTCAAGCTCTCAGCATATTTGACAATGTCTAACCATTGAGTTCATTGTCTAGATTGGAGTAATCAGGGTATGATTCAAGAACACAGCCTAGGCGTGGCATGGAGGCTCATACCTGTGACTCCAGCACTCAGGAGGATTGCAACTTCAAGACTAGCCTAGGCGATAAAAGGAAGCTTGTCTTTAAAAAATGTACAACTTGGCTATTCACCCCCAAAGGCCATTTGCAGAATGGAAACTAAAGACTTCCCAGACCTTCTAGGCGAGGTGGGGACAGAAGGCAGTGCTGGAGCCTGGCCTAATCCTAGCCTAAGACTGCGGAGCCTGTGTCCTAGAACCTTAGTGTCCAGATTCATGTTCTAGGCCACTGAGGCCTCTCTGGAAATGTACAGACATTTTGGGACCTTACCCAAGGTCTTCTAAAAGATCTGGAATCCCAAGATAATCGAAACTCCCATTGTCAAAGCCCCCTGGGCAGAGTACCTCTGCTGACTGAGCTATGTGACCTGAAAAGTATGATTCCTCCTCCCTGGGTAGTGCTGTGAGGGCTGCTATTGAGTCTCAGCCTATGTTATTCATTCTGGGTATGGACACCTGATCACCTCAACCTCAGTTCAGCTGTCCTAGAAGCTTTCTTCCTGTGCTTGTGTTCATAGTACTTAACTGTTTCTGGGGACACATTGCTTAACTGCCTGAGGTCTTTTGACTAGGAACAAGCTTTCTGAACACAGTGGTCTTCAGAACACTTTCTTGTGAGGTCAGCGAAATGGTTCATCAGGGAAAAGCACTTCCCACACAAGTATGCACCACAGTAAGAAAATCACACACTCATATAATAGTGATGTTCATAAAGTATTCTCATGGGGCTAGAGAGATGGCTCAGTGGTTTAGAGCACTGACTGCTCTTGCAGAGGACCCTGGTTGGATTCTCTGCACCCACATGGTGTCTGAGAACCATCTTTAAGCAGGGAGACCCTGTCTCAAGACCAAAAAAAAAAAAAAAAAGTATTCTCCTGACACCTACCTGTTAAATGACAGTGTCTTAGGTTTTACAAGGTAAACTAAACCTTTGCATTACCAAACTCTTTCTTGGTTCTTTGATGCAGAGCTTCAGGCTCTCTCCTCTGTCAGGCAGATGTGCCTAATGCTTTATTTTGACAGAGACTCTACAGCCAGCCTCTGACCATCCCCGAACCTTCCAGAGGGATGCAGTGAGGATGTGCTGAAGAGCTGGAAGTCTGTGTGCTAAGTCTAAGTGATGCTTCCAACTGGGACTAGACATGCGCTTTAAATAACTGCATTCTGATCATTTAGGTCTCTCTTTATAGGGCGTCTTTTATGACCAAGACTGTCCAGTACCAAAATGAGCTCCATAAATTCCTAATCTGGGACACAGCTGGACAAGAACGAGTAAGTCACTCTCAAATTTACTATGTTTTTCTGAGGCCCAGACCAAATTAAAGCTCCAACTAAACTGTCAATGTTCCTGTCATTTCACGTTACTCACTTCTCCTCTGTGCACCAGAGACACATTTATTTCCATTTGCGTAGGCCAGCCTTTTTCTTTTCAATTAGAGCCACAAAGTCCACTGATGGAGAAAGTGATAATGGGCACTGAGGGTGTTTTTATACTTTTAGTGTCTTAAAGTAAATGCTGACTAACAGGCCTGATAAAGTTCCGCTAGAGCATTGTGTGTAATTTAGGGCTCCGTCCTCTAGTAAAGATGTAAAAGAATTAGTGGTAGAAAGGGAAAATTAAGCACAGCTCATTTATAGCCGCCTTTTAAAAGCTAAAGAGGGAACTTTACAGCATATAAAGTTTGAGATTTAAGTGAAATGGATGAGCTAACGTGGCGCCTTGTGATAGGCACTTAACAAAGCCTGGCAGCCAGACTGACCATGGTGTCTGTCTGTGTGCCTCAGGGAGGAGCCTGAGCAGAGCTGCCTAAGCAGAGCAGGATGGGAGGTGAGGAAGCCCACCCAAATCAGAAAACCAACAGGCACATGCCCTCTGCCTCATCCCCCCTCTGGGCACTAAGTCCAGTTTCCCTGGCAAGTGCCTGTGGCAGCCACCCCATTATTCAGCCGCTGTTTAATTTTGTTTTCAAACAGTTCTGTCCAAACAGAGCATCTGATGGATGCACAGTGCTAGCTTAAGCCCTTAAAAGTATACCAGAAGTAATCAGGAAAAATGGTCTGTCATCACAGTCTTATCTAAGACAACACAGATACTGTGTATGGTATAAAATCTGACAAGAATCATGCCAGACAAATGGAAGAAAACAAAACAAGCCATTACTAGTGTCACAGATACAGACACTCTACATTGGAGCAGATGGAGTATCTTAAGTTGGTGCTGTTTGCTGTCTTTCGTTCTTAATGCTGGGTGTCATTCTCCCATCCAGTCGCCTCTCAGAGGTCCTGTCCTCCATTTCCCACCTTTCTGTGCTGCTGGTGGGTGGTATAGAACAGAGAGTTAAGATAGCAGGACCCTTTCTGACCATTCCTCTCCATCCTGCAAAAGCACTGCTTTCCAGAGTCCTGCTGAATATATCTACATGCTGACCTGAGAGCCATCTTCTGAGCCACAAATGCATGGGATTTTTTCTACTAGTTATATATGTGCCCTTCCCCCGTCCCAAGTTTCAATTACCCCTCACATATATTTGATGCTTCAGTAAAGTACTAGTCACTAAGAATCATGCCACAATATAGACTCCATTATTGGGCTTTGCCTCAGAGCCTGTCCTAGGGAACACAGAAATGCATAACTTCTGTTTTCTGTAACATGAGAAGAGAAATACTGCAGAGTATAAGCCTCTCCTTTTTAAAGCTCATATGCCATGGCAGCCTGTGAATTCCGGAAGCTACCTGTGCTGCCTACCGCTTACCTGCTTATTTCCAGTGGCTCTTTGGCAGACATGGTTGCTCTGTGGTACAACCCTGTCTTCCTTTCTAAAGTACCACTATGTAGCCCAGAGTCGGGCAGGAGATGCTTTCAGGCCTGGCTAGGAACAGGGCCCCTGAGCAAGAGGCCCTGTAACAAGGAAGGGATAGGGAAAGGCTTCAGCTAAAACACTGGCCTTAGCCACTTGTTGCTGGGCAGAAGTATATGCCAGGATTCCAGATTGCAGGATCTTCTGGGTCAACAGCTGCTCATTTGTCTTGGCCATGCCCTCAGTACCCTGAGTGTGACAACCACAGCCAGATTCCATTTCCCTAGCTCCCCCCAGTCTGTACAGTAGCAGTGAACCTGTGTTGTTTTCCAGTGTGCCACTCAATTTTAGACTCTTGTCATTTTTCCAGCCTTTGCCAGGAAAACTCTGTCCAGCTTTTAGAACCCACCTCTGATGTCACCAAAAGAGGAGCTTTCCTAACCAACCCTGTTGCCATACAGCCGCGCGGTAAAGCCGACTCAGATCTGAAGGCCATCTTGGATTCCTGCTTGGTCTCTGCCCCCATGCTCATTCACCTGCCCACCCCCCCCAGCTCTGCTGCCTGTTCAGTTGCCACTCGGTTCTCCACTACTACTGCTACTGCCACTGCCAGCTCCAGCTGCCCTGCACTTTCCTCTAGGGCTCCGGAGCCTTCTGACTGATCCTCCTTGCTTTCCCTCAACAGAGTTCTGCCCCATGTCACTTCTCACAGGACCCAGAATCTTTGGGAACATTGGTCAGGCACTGCTGTCTTCCTGCTCCACTGTCCCAAGTTGGCCTCTGAGTAGGTCCTTAGGTGTACTTCCCTTCAGGCCTCCCTCCGCACAGTGGTCCTTCCCACTGGAGCACTCCCCTCCCTGTTCAGGGGCTCATTACCAGCTTTTGGTCTCAAGTTACGTATTACACTTCAGGGTTTTCCCCAGCCTCCCTGAACCTAAGTAGGGCTTTTAAGATCATTCTCCATCATTGCCCCAATTCATGCCAAGACGCACTTACTCATTACAAACTCTAGCTACATATCTTGTCTACTTACCTTTATTGACAGGTTCTCCCAACAAGCTGTAAACTTCAAGAGCTAAGATCCCAGCACAGTGCCTGAAGTGGTGCTGATGCCCAGATGTTATTAGGTGGCCAATTTGCACAAGAATTGTATCCTGAAAAATCTTGCTTGTCCTCAAGCCAAGGGCTTGTCCCCTGTCTTATTTTTCTGCCTTCTATTTAACTATGAGCTCCTGAAGAGACAGGGACTACCTTCATGGATGCCCTCTGCCCTAGCACATAGTGTTGATGCTAGTAAAACTTGTATCAGCTGACTGCCAGCCCTGCTTGGCACAGATAAGGATGAGCCCTCTGTGCCTGCTGTGGGCAGCACATGACTCCAGTGATAAGTCGCTGGTGGTTACTTGCTTAGTACTGAGTTCCATTATGAGACTTGTAATGGAACCAAAAACCATTACAGAATGAAAAGGCTTTTTGATAAACTGAAAAGACATCCCCAGTCCACCCTCACATCTGCTGTGCGTATAGTTCTGAATGACAGATGGGTTTTCTTTCTGACAGTCAAGTTTCAGAGTTTGAGGAATTGAATGGTATCTGAAGTCCTCGACCCTAGGGGTCTTGTTACATTAAATGAAGAGAAAAATACTGCCCAGTGCTAACATACATGCTAAGAAGACAGTGGTTTGTGTATCAGAGGGTTAAAAAGTGCTGAGGAGAAACAGAGTGGTGCTCTCAAATGTTTTTCTCAAAATGTCTGTTTTCGCCGGGCGTGGTGGCACACAGCTTTAATCTCAGCACTTAGGAGGCAAAGGCAGGCAGGTCTCTCTTGTGTTCAAGGCCAGCCTGGTCTACATAACAAGTTTCAGGCCAGCAGGGAGACCTAGTTTCAAAAAGACTAAAAGAAGAAAAAAAATCAAAATGCCTGTTTTCATGGTAGGATCGTGGGAGTCAGCTGTGAAGCAAAGGTGACCTGAGCCCTCCTGCATGGTTATCAGAAGTCAGTCTACTTTATGTACTGACTCCATCATGTTCAGCTAAAAAATTAGCACCTGGCTGTAAAAATAAGCCTCAGGTTTGTCAAATGCCAGGTTAAATGAAACTTGTTTCTTGATTATTTATTTTCTCAAGACTGAGTATTTCTAAGTCCTGTGTCTACTATCTGAAATCTCAGTGAGCTCTTCTTGTTACCCATTCATCCCATCTCACGGTGGTACTGAGATAGCCCAGCATGTGCAGAGATGACCATCGTGAATTCAGGAAAGCATTTCCAGAGTGTACTTGTCATGTGTGGTGATCAAGAAGGCTCCTTCGCCCCATCTGTAACATGCAGCCCTGAAGGTTTATCTTCCCGCATCTTCCTTTGCTCCTGGCGATGTCCCGGGGAAGACAGAACGGTGTGAGGGCACACTTACTCACACAGGGTTCACCGAAGGAATTGCTCTCGTGGTTCAATCAGAAAAAGGACAGGAGCTTGGAAATGCCTGTGCTCGGTTCTGTAGACTGTCCACAGGCCAGCTGACCCTGGTGCCTGTTTCTGTAAAGAGTTGTATTGGAACATGGGCATGACCCCTTGTTCCTTTAGTCTGGCTGCTTTTAGTCCACAGTAGTATGCCTGAACGGCCATGACAGAAGTCCTGCAGCCCACTGCTGAAGCTGTCTACTCTGACCTTACACAGGGAGAGTTCAGTGTCCCTTGATCTAGAGGCAGATCTGGAGCCCAGATCCATGGCATCTTTGATCTCTTTATCTGCTTCCACTGAAAGGATACGGAAGAGTTTCAGCGTCAGCAGTGGAATAATACAGAATCCCTATATCTGTAAATTATGAACAATCCTTTTTGAAGGTGCCGCAGAGCAACCAGTGACATAGGTAGAGTGCATGGGTGCCATCCAAGCCTCCACAGGTCAGCCCTTCACAGCCATCTCCATCTTTGTGGCACAGGGTAGTGAAGGGTCAAGCAGGAAATGTGTCTTTTCAAAAGACTGATATTGAAAGAGACTTTGAGACTGCTAGAGCAGCTGGGAAGGGGGGTGGGGGGAAGGCAGCAAACGCTAGGAAGAGAAATCCAAGAAGGGAGGACCCTGAAGTCTGTGGAGAAGCTCCCCAAAAGCCTTAGCTTGACTCTCAGATTAAGAATATGCAGGGGGGACTTTGTAAAAACCCAACACAAAGCAACAGGAGAAGGTGACAAGATAGCAGGGACTCACTGCTGTCCATTACAGAGAGATGGAGTCTGGAGATTGAGTTCAGTCTGCCATGTTGCAGGGAGTTGGTAAACCCCTCAGGCTTTCTGTTGGAACATCTCCTTAGGAGAAGAGACAGTCTCCTGGGTTTCAGAACAAACCCAAATAGAACCACCTGAACAGTTCACAAAATCAGCCTTTAATCCCAGCACTCAGGAAGCAGAAGCAGGCAGATCTCTTGAGGTTGAAGCCAGCCTGGTCTACATGGCAAGTTCCAGAGCAGCTGGGGCTACAGGGAGACCATGTCTCAAAAAAGACAGACAGACAGACAACAGACAGACAGACTCTGAAAGCAGCCACAGATGCATTGTATACCAGACAACAGTATAAATGTGGTTGACCTGTTTCGGTAACAGTGGACACAGAGACCAGTGGGACAGGATTACTGACATGTTCACAATGTGTGCATAGTTTACCTGCCAAAAACAGCCTTCAGATAGAAAGTCAAGGTACCCAAATCTAATTGGCTATTAGCTCTCTCCTTGGAGGAATAATTCAGGGCTGATGCCACAAGCTTAAGTCCTCTAGTGGTTAGGAGATGTTAAAAGCCACAGTAAGACCTTGTCAGCTTTTATAGAAAAGCTTTAGTCCCTGGATTAGCATACCATCCAAACATCTGTATCTATACCAATGTAACCTACCATAATAATTAGTACTGTTTAAATGCCTGTATATCTAACTGCTTGTGCTACATCAGTAGGAGTAAAAGGTTATTTCGGGCCGGGCGTGGTGGCTCACGCCTTTAATTCTAGCACTTGGGAGGCAGAGGCAGGTGGATCTTTGTGAGTTCAAGGCTAGCCTGGTCTACAAAGTGAGTTCCAGGACAGCTGGGGCTACAGGGAGATCCTGTCTTGAAAAGACCAAAAAAAAAAAAAGATTATTTCGGGATAAACTGCCAACCCATGAAAGGAAACAGCCTGAACCAATCAGAGTCCAAAACAACATCTCCAAAGAAAGTAGACTGTTTGGCTTCTCGCCCACTTGTGTCCCTTTTCTAAAGCCTAGGGAACAATCTGCAAAAAAGGGCTGCGATTGGGGTGAACTCTGAAACTACAGAAACATAGACTGGACTCTTATTTGATCAACATGATAGTACATATAAGCTCCCCCAGCTGGACAATGGGGGCCTCGGGTTGTATAAGTTTGGGCATAGCTACTTGCAAATTGGTTTTACATGAAGGATGCCTGTATTATTAAAAAATAAAAAAATTTTAAAAATTAAAAAAAGATAAGGATAAAATTAAAAAGTACAATAAATGTAAAACTGGCAATATATGATAAATGTGTATCCAAATATATCAAAATTATTTTAAATGTGGATTGTAAAATTATTATGAATGGAAGGAAGAGTTAGAGACAGATTGATACAGTTGATTAACTAGACCAACTATGTATTGCCTACAAGAAATTCACTGTACATAAATAAACCGGATTCCTTTTCTACAAGGAAGGAAGGAAGGAAGGAAGGAAGGAAGGAAGGAAGGAAGGAAGGAAGGAAGGAAGGAAGGAAGGAAAGAAAAAGTCAAGGTAAAGACAGTCTCAGAGAAATGAGAGCGGGGGCTGAAGAGATGGCTCAGTGGTTAAGAGCACTAGCTATTCTTGCAGGGGACTCGGGTTCCCAGCACTCACATCTGTCCCTAACTCTACCAGTTCC
Organism: Rhizomys pruinosus; assembly: GCA_009823505.1. NCBI lineage: Eukaryota > Metazoa > Chordata > Mammalia > Rodentia > Spalacidae > Rhizomys > Rhizomys pruinosus. The sequence goes on along the minus strand of VZQC01008058.1, from coordinate 1,929,072 downwards.
AGGGGATCCAATGCCCTCTTTCTGACTTCCACTGGCATTACATGACACGGGTGCACTTATATACATGCAGGCAAAGCAATCTATATACATAAAGAATAATTCTGAAAAAGCAGACTTCAACAACTGCAGTCCCAGCAAGGTTTTAGACTCTAGGGAAGTGTCATGAAATGGTCCTTCATACCACAGAAAGAAGAAAATGGTAAATAAGGAAAACCCATCTTTTTTTTTTCCTGAACAACTGGCTGTTTAATTCAAAAATTAGTATGTAGTGCATTTGTTTTTTTTAATATTTGGCAGTGGTGGTCAAAGAATGGTGAAATAAAAAGGATTATATTTGTTCAAGATTATGATATTTTATATGAAGTAGTACATTTTTCAAGATTTTTAAAAATGAAGTGTCTATGTGTGGAGTATGTGCATGTGAGTAGAGGTGTCTATGTGTGGGGTTTGTGCCTGCGAGTAGAGGTGTCTGTGTGTGGGGTTTGTGCCTGTGAGTAGAGGTGTCTGTGTGTGGGGTTTGTGCCTGTGAGTAGAGGTGTCTATGTGTGGGGTATGTGCTTGTGGGTAGAGGTGTCTATGTGTGGAGTATGTGCCTGTGAGTAGAGGTGTCGATGTGTGGGGTGTGTGCCTGTGAGTAGAGGTGCCCTTGGAGGCCAGAAGAGTCATAGGATCCCCTGGAACTGGAATTAGAGATGGATATTAGCAGTTAACAGGTGCTGGTAACCAAACTCCATCCTCTGCCAAGAGCTATATAGGTACTCTTAACCAGTGAGCCATCCAGCCCCCTGAAATGATACATTTTAAACTAAAAATAGAAAAATTATATTGTAGCTGTAAGAACCAACAGTAATGCAAGAAAATGTAGCTAAGAAGTCAGCAGAAGAGGGTGAGGGATGGCTCAGGTAGTCAAGTGCTGCCTTCCATGCACTAGCCCATGATTGGTCCCCAGCACCACACGGGCATGCCAGCATGCCTGTAATCCTGGGACTCATGACACAGAGACAGAAGGATCAGGAGTCCAAGGTTATCCTTGGCTATATAGTAAACTGAAGCCAGCCAGGGATACTAAAAATCAGTCATGGTAGAAGAAAGGAGGAAAGCAGGGCCTGGTGGTGCACATCTTTTAAGCCCAGCACTTGGGAGGCAGAGGCAGGTGAATCTCTGTGAGTTCAAGGACAGCCTAGTCTACATAGTGAGTTCTAGGTTCTAGGACAGCCAGAGCTACAAGGAGACCCTGTCTCAAAAAGAAAAAAAAAAAAGAAAAGAAAGGAGGAGGAGGAAAGGTAGAGCAGAGCAGAGGCATTTTATATATTTAATAAATTTGAACAGCTTTGAAACAAAGCAGTCAACCTGTGTCCATCACATCAGTTACATCCTTAAATATAAAGGAACTAAGCAGCCCACTTAAAATGCAGAGATGGTGAAATTGCGCTGTGCAGCAATGTGTGTGTGTGTGTGTATTTGTGTGTAGGGACAGAGACAGAAAATAGAAAAGGCTATTCTGTGCAGATCATACACAAAGAAAATGGTTGTGGTTATGTTCACATCAGCTGGACTTGACAGGAAGCATTATCCAGGTTAGAGATGCTAGGGAATTTTCTCTCTTGATAGAAATGCTTTCTGTCTTAGTGAATAGCATTTACATGGATACTTATATTTGTCAGGTTATCGGATTGTATAATTGCAATTTGCTTGTCTTGGTGTGAATTTTACCTTACAAATCTGAAGAGAAATGGCCCTATAAAGGGTGTTATCTTATCACGAGTAAACTGGACACTGGTACCACAGCCTCAGCACCACTGCACACTGCTGGCTCATTTTCTCATGTATGAGGGAAGTCAGTCCAACATTTATAATCTTTCTTGGGAGTAGGGAGACAGATAGTGTCTGGCTTAATAGCCCTAGCTGACCTGGAACTTACAGCAGTCTTCTTGCCCTTGCCTTCCAAGCTCTGGATTATAGGAGGGAGCCACCATCTCTTAAATCTTTTCACCTAATGATGTAATTTCATCTTTTGATGTGCTCTCTAGTGTTTACAGCCCCTTTTTTTGTTCTGTTGTAATGTAAGCAGGCTTTCATCAAGAGGCAGGCATTTTTCTAACAAAGACTAAGACTATGACTCTGGCACTGAGTTTGACATCCCCACATTTACACAGTTCTTATTCATTTGCTCAACAGCTCTTGAATACCTACTGAGCACAAGGCCTATGCTAGGCCCTGAAATAATAGAATGTGCCGAACAGACATGCTGCCTTCCCTCACAGGGATTGCAGTAATAATTTCACTACTTTGATCAAAAGGGTAGACACCTAGCTGGGCATGGTGGCACATACCATTGATCCCACACTGTGGGGCGGGGGTTGGGGTTGGGGGCCGGACAGCAGGTGGATCTCTGAGATCAAGACCAGCCTGGTCTACATAGAGAGTTCCAGGCTAGCTGGGCTACAGAGAGACCTTGTCTCAACCCTCCCCCCAAAAAAATATATATAGGGTAGACCAGGTTTGGGGTTAACTACCACAAAGGGAGCAGGGCACAGTATGGGACTGTCATACCACTCATAGGCTTCTGTCAGGGTGTAAGATAACGTCCAGGGCTTTCCAGATCTTTAAACACTGGAGTAGCATTTGGAAAGCTACCCTGGGGCATATTTGCCTGGGATCCAGAATTGAATAAGGAAAGGGCTTCACATTTCCATCCCATACTCCTGAGACAGTGTGGCCCACTGGATTGCCCATTCTGTGAATGATTCCTCCCTTACAAAAGCTGTACTTACAGTGTTAAAGTGTGTGGAAGTGGAGTGAGACCTAGCCAATGGGGATTGCCTTGTCCATGAGAGTACAGAAAAGCAAGTTGGAGATTCATTCAAATAGTGAATTTAAATTTGCATTCATGTTTAGGACAATCTGCATCTAGATTACAGGGTGATCTCTCTGACACCCCAAAGCAGTCAGTTCTCTAGATAACTATTTACAGCATTATTTTTATCTCCTTCATAGTTTGGGAAGCCAAAGTTTAAAGGACTATTGAACAAATGAATTTGAGAATTACAACATTGAGTTCAATTAAAAAGCTTTTTTAGCTGAAACAATTGTTTATAGCACCATATTTAATTCCTATAAAACTGTATTCTGAACTATCTTCTGAGAGACATTTCAGCATTACATTAAAAGTTTTTGCCTTTGGTAATTACAGGTTCATTTGCTTTAAAGCATTATGTCATCTCGTGTGGCTTAAGAGAAAGATTACCTTTTGTTTAGGGATAATGGGCTTAAAAGTCTAGTAGAAGGGCATCTTTAACTGGCTTTCCCAATTTTCTTGTTTGTTCTTTCCTCTGCAGTTCCGTGCCTTGGCACCAATGTATTATCGAGGGTCAGCTGCAGCCATAATCGTCTACGATATCACAAAAGAAGTAAGACTCTGTTCTCTTTTCCTAGAAGCCATTGGACTGGCTGTTGCTCAGGCCTGTAGTTACTTTCCTTTTCCTATTACAGGAGACATTCTCAACACTGAAGAACTGGGTGAAAGAGCTTCGCCAGCACGGCCCACCTAATATTGTTGTTGCCATTGCAGGAAATAAGTGTGATCTTGTCGATGTCAGGTAAGTTATTAGGGACAGGAGATTCCCAGGCTGATTAGGTGTTCTTTTTCTTAATGAGCCACATCTAGTGTGAGAAGCTTGCTTTTATTTTGTCTCTGACATTGAAAAATTTCTTTTCCTTATATGCTTGGCCCTGAAGTTTCAAGCTAAAATGAAGACTTAAGGCCTTTGGAGCTAATTATATTAGTGTAGACAGGTGCGTAATTTTCTCAGACATTGGTGGCATCACATACAACATACCTGAGATCAGAGCCACCCTGGGCTTCGGTGACACAGTACCTAAGCACAGAATGTATTTTTAGTGAGTTTCCCTGTACCGGGCCTGATCCAAAGCAAGGATTTTGTTTCGTTTTGTTTTAATTTTGGGGTGGTGGCTATTACCAAGAATCTTGGTCTATTCTCTTCTCTCACTGAAAGTCCTGAGTCTTGTTTACACACAGGTAGTATGTCTGGGAAGAGCCTGTGTCTATGCTCACACTGCAGCCAGGCAGACCACTTCCTGCCACCAAGTATCCACGTCATCACTGGGTAGGACATACTGCTAAGGTCTTCATGGGCAGAATTTCTGATTTTTAATTGTTGCCTTCCAGGGAAGTCATGGAGAGAGATGCTAAGGACTATGCTGACTCCATTCATGCAATTTTTGTAGAGACCAGCGCAAAAAACGCAATAAACATAAATGAACTCTTTATAGAGATTAGTGAGTATCACTGTGCCTTGTTTGTTTTCTCTATTCAGGGTAAATTCAAATAGTTTTCTTCCCAGTTTGAATCCCACCATACTTGAAATCGTCTCTGAGACTGTTCTCAGTTAAATGAGATCCAACAGGTAAGAACAGCCAGGTCACAGTCGTGATAGACTTTGTGGAGACCCACTGCCTGGTGATAGTTGCCCTTCCAGAGGGCTTGTCCGTGAGCAAACACTGGGATGGTGTTTTTACAGTCTCTGTTCTCTGTTCTCTCTATTCAAATGTGCTTCAGTTAGCCCTCCAGGAACACACACATGAACATAGGAAATCAAAGGGAATGAAATGCAGGTACACTCTTGCTGTGAGAAAGCCCTGCAGTCAGCCCTGGGAAGGCCAGGGTCAGCCTTTGCCACTTCCCTTCCTTTCCCATAGTAACATAATGACACAAGATGAGAGAGAGGCTGCCTCATGCCTTTGGGATTCTCTGCAGATTGCATCTGTGTTTATTCATTTCATTCAAATTCATCAAAATATTTATTGGGAACTGTTCCAGACTCGGAGGAGGCAGCCTGAAGAAGAGAGACACAGCCTTGCTCGCCTAGAGCACATGTTCTGTTGAGGCAGGCAGGCAGTAAGCTCCAGATGAACAGGGTCATTTCAGATAATAATAAAAAAGGAAGAAAGCAATTGAGGAAGGTGTTAAGAGTGCTCAAAGGAAAGGGCTGGGAACTGAGGCCAGCTAGGCCAGGCCTCACAGAACTGGGTGATTTACTTTAGCTGAGCAGAGACAACTTTGAAATGGAGGAGCCAGTCATGCTGCACAGCACATCTGCCCATTGACCCCTTTGATCGTGATCCAAAATATCTGCTACTGGAAGGGCTCTTGGCCTTGGTGAGGTTGGCAGTTACAAATTCTAGAACCCACCACAGCGAAGCAGGGACTGCCCCAAGGAGCAAGTCTTGGAGGCCCCCAGGGTTGAACCCAGTTTGGGCAGTTTGGGCCATTCTGCATCCTGGAGAATAGGCCTATTTTATTTTCATCTTGTATTACTTTTTTTTTTTTTTTTTNAAGAATAAGACAAAAAAAAAAAAGGGTTTTTTTTTTTTTTTTTTTTTTTTTTTTTTTTTTTTTTTTTTTTTTTTTTTTTTTTTTTTTTTTTTTTTTTTTTTTTTTTTTCTTCTATCACCTTCAGACTCTGGCTCTGCTGTGGGTGAGCCTGCCAAGTGCACCACAAGCAGAACAGCACAGGGCCACTTCCTGGGCAGACTGATGATAACAGGGCAAAGAGAAAAGGCCTAGATAGGAACAGGCACAAACCCCACAGCCCAGGCACCCTGCAGGAAGACCTGTGCTGGGGTCAGAGTCATCCCCACATAAGCTGTGAGACTGAGTTCTAGAGAGTGGCCCTAGCACAGTACACTGTGGTAGGAGCAGAGGCACTCAAGAGGCTCCTAAGAGCCTGCCTTGCACATGACATACCACAGGCCATGACCAGGATCTATTGGTGGGTTTGGTGGGAAAAGTATGTGAAGGTCATGGATTTCTATTTTCTTTTGGGGCAATGAGTCAGAAAGGGCCACACGCTACAGCCTCTTCCACAATGAGCCAAGCAACTTTGTTTTTATTTGGTTGTGGTGGAGATGAGAGGCCTGGTGTGGGAATGTTGGGGACACAGGATGCCCAGCCTTTATCCAGATGTGGGTGGAGTGACGTCAAGCACCTGCAGCAGAAGGGCAAAGTGCTGGGAACCGGCTTCTCTGTGCAAGTGTGCACATTTAGGGCTGGGCGGAGCTCAGGTGGCAGAGTCCATGTGAACTTCACACCAACAGTGCTGGAATATTCCCCTCCGCATTGATTTCAGGAGGACCATCTTAGACACAGGACAGGAAAAGAATCTTAAATCTGATTTAAACCTGGGTTATACTTCCCTCCATAAAACTTGATCCCATTTATAGTGTTGTGTGTGTGTGTTGTGTGTGTGTGTGTGTGTGTGTGTGGTAGCGGGGTGACGAAGAAGTAACATTTGTTTTTGTAAGTTTTGACTGTTAAGGACAGCTCAAGAACACAATTTGGTTTGAAACTCAAACTGTTCATTTCCTATTTAATCTTGTAAACTTCCTTCCCTTACAATACTCAGGTTGGAAGGGTGCCAAATTAGACCAGGAACAAATTTTCACCAACTTCACTTCAGTGTTTATTTTTAGATTATATTAAAAACCTCATTAGGCTCCCTTAAGGAAAAGAGTGTTAACCACTAACAGAGGCAAGAGAAAATAAAGGAGACAGAGATAAGCTAGACTGCTACCAAGGAAAGCACTCTTCAAGCTGGCGGTCTAAGGTGGCTGTAGAAATGAAGAGAAACTTATTACCAAGGCCAGGGAAAGGACTTGTGTTTCGGGCTGACTCTTTTGCCTCAGGCTTCGAAGGACTAGTCAGGCTTGTCAAGGCAGCAAATGTCTTTATTACCTTTTCCAAAGAGGTGAGAGAAAGAAGGGAGAAGGTAGGAAGAGGGAAACCGTAATCTAAGTGCTCCCTGCCTAGGAATGTCCTAAACGGGCTTCAGAGTCTCCTGTGAATGGGTTGAAAATTGGGACGGGGGGGGGAGATACTTAACACTGGGTTCAGGGTCAAATGGAATTTAGAAGTTATTAATGTATTTACATAATTTATAAATTTAGCAATGGTCTCATAAATATGAGAGAAGCCCACTTTGATAATGAGACCCCCAAAAAAAAAAATTTACATATGCTAAACAGCAGATACTGTTTTTCACCACGCAAAAACTGGCTTAACATAAATCTTGCCACATTTACAATATTTTTATTTCTCTTCCTCCTTTGAAACCACTGTGAGTTAGTTTAGAACACATGTAATTCAATGGGCTCCAGGGGGCTTCTCGGCCAGCATCACCTGGATTGTGAGAGCTCATTTAGAAAGTTGCCAGTATTGTAGTGGTGAAACGTACAGGGTCAGAAGCAGAACCCAAGAGAAGCTGCGGCAGTGTCAGCTTTCTGTGAGTGTCTGAGGCCGATACACTTCCCCGAGTGCTTCAGAGATGGCAGACAGGAAGTCAATCTGAGAATAACCCATTTTAGCGTCAAATAAGAATTGCCATACCCCCATTTGTGACCGCTTACCGCATCTTAAACGATGTGACTCTAGCAGCAGCAATGGGGACCGAGGATGAAAATGATTATCTTCATAAAGTCTTTCTTTTCTTTCCCTCTCAAGAACCATGAAAGTGCTAATTTTCCCTTTACAAATGTTACATGAAATCTTGATTACAAAACCACTCAGCAATTTAATCCTACTACCCACAAGGTCAATAGCCAAAGACATGGTCCCTTTCTACACTAGAGTCTCAATAGCAAAAGGCTGCCGACTGAAATGCCCTCGCTGCAGTCTTCAGAGAAAACTGAAGAGGCCAGTTTCTGAGAGTCCTTTTTGCACAAAGACGACTCAAGAGCACCAGGTGGCCACCGGTGACAGGACCCCTGGCCCTCCTGGGAACGTTCAGGACCACCTACTTCATCATGGGGTCTAAGGGGCCCTGGCTTGTCAGCAGCAGCTTCGCTTCGGTTCAGACGGCTGTCTCCGGAGTTTAAAGCCCTTGCCGCCAGATGGTGGGTTGGCATCCGTGGATGGAATTCTTCGGCCTGCACCAAAGAAGAAGAGAAGGAGAATGAGCTTCAAGTTTCCTAAATCTTTCCAGTACAAACAACATTACTTTTTTTTTTGGGTCTATTTGAGACAAGGGTCTCCCTGTAGCCCCAGCTGTCCGTTGTTTTTGAAGCCTCAGAGATGCCACCCTGCCTCTGTCCTGCCTAGGATTTAAAGATGTGTGCCACTAGCGTGCCAACACACCCAATCTTACAATTGGCGATAATGAACATGATTCCACTTCAAGTAAAATGAAGTTTAATAAAATTTTACTCTGGAATAACTGACAGGAAAATTACAAAGATGACTGGTATAGAGAGTTCCTGACCACTCTGATCCAGCTTCACCTGATGCTGCACTGCCATAGGACCTCTGTCAAAACGAAGCAGTCAACATTACATCCAGAAACCAGAATTTTCCAGAAGTCACCATTTCTACTCTAATAAGGTACCACACAGCATTTGGTAAACATTTTTCAGTTGCAAAATGACACTGAAGACATTTTATCTTGACCAAGTAACATTTTCACTTTAGAAAGTCTCAACAGGACTGTTCTGTGTTTTCTGGCACAGGTATTCAGACATCGTCAGGAAGGTACACAGCTCACCCACAGCACAGGTGGAGCAAACCCCTTTCTGTTTGCACTTAATGCCTATCTCAGGGACAGTTCCCTCACAGCACACAAGAACTGTGTTTCCTTTAACAGCTCTACAGCAGTGTGCCAGACAGATGTTTGTAATTTAGTCATTCTTCTACAGCTGGATATTTATTCCCAACATTGTAATGTAATTTAACAGTTGGTGTGTGTGTGTGTGTGGTGTGTGTGTGTGTGGTGTGGTGTGTGTGATGGAACTAACAGGTGAGTGGGGAGGAGCCTAGTTGCGACAACTGTTCTGTGACTCCAGGGCAAGGTGACTGCAGCAGCACACTGTATTGCCCAGTGACTATCAGTGCCAATTTAACTTTTGACAGAATGCGGCCAAATGCTCTCTGAGAGGCTTGTGGCATTCTTACTCCTACCACAAATGCAGAAAGAATGGACAGAGCTTCACTTTAAATGCTTCGTGAGGCATAATGTCAAATTTCTAGAGAAACCTTCAATCATTGTCCACCCACCTGGCTGATAGCTCAAGGGCTTCTGGGAAAAAAAAAAAAAAAAGCTTTTCTGATACCCTTCCCTTCTGAACTCTCTAATACTTCACACCCAAAAGGCATCAGGACACAGAAACACGCTGGGCTCATCTCCCCCACCACCGGCCCATTATATTATTAATTATTATTATTATTATTATATTATTAGTGCATAGTTTCCTTGAATCAAACCCTGAGCTCTTCCAGGAAGGAGAACCTGTTTTCCTACTGTGATATCCCAGGATCTCTGTGGCATAGTATTTAATTGTTTTTTTTTAAACCCGAGATTAAGGGACCAGAACATGAATGTCGCAGGCTGACAGGGAATCCCTGACAACTGTCAGGTATGTATGTGGCTGCAAAGACTTGGGAAGCCCCAACCATGGGGTTGTAGCTTTGTGGACATTACATGGTGTAGCCTCTATATGGACAGAAAGTACTCTGTAACTTTCGAAATGCTGAGACACTGCTGTGACTAAGTCACAAGTATATTTAAAAGCCTTGCTGAAGCTTCTTGTCATGTTTTTCTCAATGAATGGAAACTGAAGTACAGCTGGTACCACAGAGGCAACTATGAAGTTCGAAAGAAGAATTTCAAATGAGTATTTTCAGAAGGAAACAGAGGAGACATCTTTATGGTCAGTGGTTTCTTAGGCAGGAGCTATGTTGACCATAAAGGAAAATAAGGACAAAATGGATTAGATTAAGAACTTCAGTTCATTGAAGGAGTAAGAAATGTAAGTCAAACTAGAGTAGAAAATGTTTCTAACACACATAATCAACTAGGGACTCTTATCTAAAATAAAGTACAAAACATTAAGAAAATGGAGGTGGCCCAGAAGGAAAGCAGGCAAAGACTCCTAAGAGGCAAAGAAGATGAGCAGACCCCACACAGATGGAGTAACTGGGGCAGTTTCAGGCAGCCATGAAGCGGCTTGACACCACAGGTCCTGCCTGACACCACAAGCACACAGGGAAGGAATCCTGCACAACCGCTGCTTTGCAAATGGTTCGGCAATAAAGTCACAGTGAACACATGCAAATCTAATGACCCAGCAATTCTTCTCCTGGGCATAGAGATACCTAGCAAAAAAATGCAGGACAGATGTTCACCAAAGGATATGTTCGGAATGTTTGGAGCAGTGCTGTTTGCAATAGCTCTAAATTGGAAACAACTGCTCAATGTCTGTCAACAGCAGAATGGATAATTACACTGTGAATAGTCCCCATTTCTTCCTCTCCCAGCTCTGACTTGCGACACTAATACACACCAGCCATGAGAATGCATCTTTTACAGCTGTGTGAGATGATATAGATGATCAAAACACATAATGTGGCATATTAGAGCCAAACACAGGGCTGGAGGAATGGCCTATGCGGTTAAGAGCACCAAACTGCTCTTGCAGAGGACCTGGGTTCGATCCCCAGCACCCACATGGCGGCTGAGAACCGTCTTGACTCCAGTTCCAGGGGAAAAAAAATTCGACACCTTCTTCTGACCTTCCGCCGGCCATTGCACAACACGGGTGCAACAAACCTACATGCAGACAAGTACATTCATATACATACAATAAATAAAATAAAAAAAAACACAGAAACAAAAGAAAAGAAGCCAAACACAGAAGGGAAACTAGGGCGGGTAGAGCAGTTCAGTGGGCAGGACGCTTGCCTAGCAGACAGGAGCTCTGGGTTCTATTCCCAGCATGGGCATAAACGAGGCAGAGGTAAAGTGATGAAAGAGCCATCTTCCGTCACAGGCTGAGTTGAGGCCTGGCCTGGCCTACACAAGATCCTGTCTCAAAAAATAAAATAAAAGCATACATGGTGGCTTATGCCTTTTAATCCCAGCACTCAGCGAGGCAGAGGCAGGGGCATCTCTGTGAAATGGAGGCCAACCTGGTCTATATACAGCAAGTTCCAAGCTGATAGGGCTCCAGGGAGACGCTGTTTTAAAGTCACCATGCCAGGTTCAAGTTACCTGAAAAGGCTCAGGGAGCAAAACCAGGTAAGACTTCCTTCTCTTCTATTTTCTAAACCTCTGAGGAGATCCTTAACTTTTTTCAGTTATGAGTATGTACACTGCTTCTCTGTCTCTCTTTTTTGCAGTGCTGGCAACGAACCCAAGGCCTTGAACTCTCTACTGTCTGGCACCCTGTTGATATAAGCTTTGATGTAAATAGTTTTGTTGTTGGTATAATTTATCCCCTACCTTTTAACAGTGATACAGCAAACAAAACAAACAAAAAATCAAACCTATAACAAAAACAGTAACAGTTTTACCATAGGACACAACACTACCTGTAGATATTTAAAAAAACCAAAAAAAAAAAAAAAAAAAAACCAAAAACAAAACTACCTGCTGGGCGTGGTAGTGCATGCCTTTATCCCAGCACTCAGGAGGTGGAGGAAGGCGGATTTCTGTGAGTTCAAGGCCAGCCTGGTCTACAAAGTGAGCTCAGGCCAGCTAGGTCTCAAAACCACCAAAACCAAACCAAACCAAACACCCGCTAAGAGTTCCAGTTGATCTTACACTGCTATTTAAGATCACACCTGGGAACCTGCTAGTCACATCTTGGGCAATGACGAACACCATGTCTTTACTTGGAAATGAAGGGGCTTGAGAATGTGCCCACAGCAGTTCATAGGTTATGAGATATCTGCAAGGACTCTCAAAAGGTTTGAATTAGTGGCCAAATTGAGACAATAGAACACACTTCATAAAAATCCAGATCACTGAACCACCTGAAGTATCAACACGAGCCTAGTAGGGGCTTGCATGCCTATAATCCTAGCACTCGGGAGGCTAGGCAGGAAGACCGCCTCTGACTTTGAGCCTGAGCAGCAAAGGTTGAGAGACCTTAAGACGCGCTATCTAATACTCCAGTATTCAGTCTATTTTACAGAAATTTCCATGGGCTTGTGTGCAGAATGTATAGTCTTTTGTTCCTGAGTGGAATATTTTGTAAATATCTGTTAAGTCCATTTGATATATGATGACATTTAATTCAGATATTTCTTTGCTTTTTCTTTTTCCAGACTACCTGTCTATTGGCAAATGTGGAGAACCGAAGTCACCTACCATTACTACATTGGCTTTAAACTATTTGTTAGATTCCACTAGTACTGATTTCATGAAATTGTGTGTGTGTCATTGTTTGGTGAATACATGTTCATGACTGTAATGGCTGCTTGGCCGACTGTTCTCTTGTTCATAATGAACTGACTTCATCACTTATGACTGATTACAGTTTGAAGCCTATTTTGTCAGATATTAGGCAAACAATGAGTAATTGTATCTTGGTCCCATTTGCTTCGGGTATTCTTTTTTTTTTCCTTTCTTTTTTTTTTTTTTTTTTTTTTTTGGTTTTTTTAAATATCTACAGGTAGTGTGTCCTATGGTAAAACTGTTACTGTTTTTGTTATGGGTTTGATTTTTGTTTTGTTTTGTTTGCTGTATCACTGTTAAAAGGTAGGGGATAAATTATACCAACAACAAAACTATTTACATCAAAGCTTATATCAACAGGGTGCCAGACAGTAGAGAGTTCAAGGCCTTGGGTTCGTTGCCAGCACTGCAAAAAAGAGAGACAGAGAAGCAGTGTACATACTCATAACTGAAAAAAGTTAAGGATCTCCTCAGAGATTTAGAAAATAGAAGAGAAGGAAGTCTTACCTGGTTTTGCTCCCTGAGCCTTTTCAGGTAACTTGAACCTGGCATGGTGACTTTAAGACAGCGTCTCCCTGGAGCCCTATCAGCTTGGAACTTGCTTATATAGACCAGGTTGGCCTCCATTTCACAGAGATGCCCCTGCCTCTGCCTCCTGAGTGATAGGATTAAAGGCATAAGGCACCATGTATGGCTTATTTTATTTTTTGAGACAGGATCTTGTGTAGTCCAGGCCGGCCTCAACTCACTCTGTGACTGAAGATGCTTCTTTCATCCTACCCTCTGCTCTGTTTATGCCATGCTGGGAATAGAACCCAGAGCTCCTGTCTGCTAGGCAAGCGTCCTGCCCACTGAACTGCTCTACCCGCCCTAGTTTCCCTTCTGTGTTTGGCTTCTTTTTTTGTTCTGTGTTTTTTTTTTTTAATTTTTATTTATTCTTGTATGTATATGAATGTACTTGTCTGCATGTAGGTTTGTGCACCCGTGTTGTGCAATGCCGCGGAGGTCAGAAGAAGGTGTCGAATTCCCCTGGAACTGGAGTCAAAGACGGTTCTCAGCCGCCATGTGGGTGCTGGGGATCGAACCCAGGTCCTCTGCAAGAGCAGTTGGTGCTCTTAACCGCTAGGCCATCTCTCCAGCCCTGTGTTTGGCTTCTTAATATGCCACATTATGTGTTTTGATCATCTATATCATCTCACACAGCTGTAAAAGATGCATTCTCATGGCTGGTGTGTATTAGTGTCGCAAGTCAGAGCTGGGAGAGGAAGAAATGGGGACTATTCACAGTGTAATTATCCATTCTGCTGTTGACAGACATTGAGCAGTTGTTTCCAATTTAGAGCTATTGCAAACAGCACTGCTCCAAACATTCCGAACATATCCTTTGGTGAACATCTGTCCTGCATTTTTTTGCTAGGTATCTCTATGCCCAGGAGAAGAATTGCTGGGTCATTAGATTTGCATGTGTTCACTGTGACTTTATTGCCGAACCATTTGCAAAGCAGCGGTTGTGCAGGATTCCTTCCCTGTGTGCTTGTGGTGTCAGGCAGGACCTGTGGTGTCAAGCCGCTTCATGGCTGCCTGAAACTGCCCCAGTTACTCCATCTGTGTGGGGTCTGCTCATCTTCTTTGCCTCTTAGGAGTCTTTGCCTGCTTTCCTTCTGGGCCACCTCCATTTTCTTAATGTTTTGTACTTTATTTTAGATAAGAGTCCCTAGTTGATTATGTGTGTTAGAAACATTTTCTACTCTAGTTTGACTTACATTTCTTACTCCTTCAATGAACTGAAGTTCTTAATCTAATCCATTTTGTCCTTATTTTCCTTTATGGTCAACATAGCTCCTGCCTAAGAAACCACTGACCATAAAGATGTCTCCTCTGTTTCCTTCTGAAAATACTCATTTGAAATTCTTCTTTCGAACTTCATAGTTGCCTCTGTGGTACCAGCTGTACTTCAGTTTCCATTCATTGAGAAAAACATGACAAGAAGCTTCAGCAAGGCTTTTAAATATACTTGTGACTTAGTCACAGCAGTGTCTCAGCATTTCGAAAGTTACAGAGTACTTTCTGTCCATATAGAGGCTACACCATGTAATGTCCACAAAGCTACAACCCCATGGTTGGGGCTTCCCAAGTCTTTGCAGCCACATACATACCTGACAGTTGTCAGGGATTCCCTGTCAGCCTTGCTGACATCATGTTCTGGTCCCTTAATTCTCGGTTTAAAAAAAAACTATAAATACTATGCCACAGAGATCCTGGGATATCACAGTAGGAAAACAGGTTCTCCTTCCTGGAAGAGCTCAGGGTTCGATTCAAGAACACTATGCACTAATAATAATAATAATAATAATAATAATAATAATATAATGGCCGGGGTGGGGGGAGATGAGCCCAGCGTGTTTCTGTGTCCTGATGCCTTTTGGGTGTGAAGTATTAGAGAGTTCAGAAGGGAAGGGTATCAAGAAAGCTTTTTTTTTTCCCAGAAGCCCTTGAGCTATCAGCCAGGTGGGTGGACAATGATTGAAGGTTTCTCTAGAAATTGACATTAGCCTCACGAAGCAGTAAAGTGAAGCCTGTCCATTCTTCTGCATTGTTGGTAGGAGATAGAATGCCACAGCCTCTTCAGAGAGCAATTTGGCAGCATCTGTCAAAAGTTAAATTGCACTAGATAGTCACTGGGAATACAGTGTGCTGCTGTCAGATACATGCCCTGGAGTAGAACAGTGTGAACTGGCTCCTCCACTCCTGTTAGTTCATCACACACACACACACACACACACACACCACTGTAAATTACATTACAATGTTGGGAATAAATATCCAGCTGTAGAAGAATGACTAAATTACAAACATCTGTCTGGCACACTGCTGTAGAGCTGTTAAAGGAAACACAGTTCTTGTGTGCTGTGAGGGAACTGTCCCTGAGATAGGCATTAAGTGCAAACAGAAAGGGGTTTGCTCCACCTGTGCTGTGGGTGAGCTGTGTACCTTCCTGACGATGTCTGAATACCTGTGCCAGAAAACACAGAACAGTCCTGTTGAGACTTTCTAAAGTGAAAATGTTACTTGGTCAAGATAAAATGTCTTCAGTGTCATTTTGCAACTGAAAAATGTTTACCAAATGCTGTGTGGTACCTTATTAGAGTAGAAATGGTGACTTCTGGAAAATTCTGGTTTCTGGATGTAATGTTGACTGCTTCGTTTTGACAGAGGTCCTATGGCAGTGCAGCATTAGGTGAAGCTGGATCAGAGTGGTCAGGAACTCTCTATACCAGTCATCTTTGTAATTTTCCTGTCAGTTATTCCAGAGTAAAATTTTATTAAACTTCATTTTACTTGAGTGAATCATGTCATATCGCATTGCTAAGATTGGGTGTGTGGCCACGCCTAGTGGCACACATCTTTAATCCTAGCAGACAGAGGCAGGTGGATCTCTGAGTTCAACGACAGCTGGGGCTACAGGGAGACCCTGTCTCAAAAAGACCAAAAAAAAAGTATGTGTTTGTACTGAAAGATTTAGGAAACTGAGGCTCATTCTCCCTTCTCTTCTCTTGGTGCAGGCCGAAGAATTCCATCCACGGATGCCAACCCACCATCTGGCGGCAAGGGCTTTAAACTCCGGAGACAGCCGTCTGAACCGAAGCGAAGCTGCTGCTGACAAGCCAGGGCCCCTTAGACCCCATGATGAAGTAGGTGGTCCTGAACGTTCCCAGGAGGGCCAGGGGTCCTGTCACCGGTGGCCACCTGGTGCTCTTGAGTCGTCTTTGTGCAAAAAGGACTCTCAGAAACTGGCCTCTTCAGTTTTCTCTGAAGACTGCAGCGAGGGCATTTCAGTCGGCAGCCTTTTGCTATTGAGACTCTAGTGTAGAAAGGGACCATGTCTTTGGCTATTGACCTTGTGGGTAGTAGGATTAAATTGCTGAGTGGTTTTGTAATCAAGATTTCATGTAACATTTGTAAAGGGAAAATTAGCACTTTCATGGTTCTTGAGAGGGAAAGAAAAGAAAGACTTTATGAAGATAATCATTTTCATCCTCGGTCCCCATTGCTGCTGCTAGAGTCACATCGTTTAAGATGTGGTAAGCGGTCACAAATGGGGGTATGGCAATTCTTATTTGACGCTAAAATGGGTTATTCTCAGATTGACTTCCTGTCTGCCATCTCTGAAGCACTCGGGGAAGTGTATCGGCCTCAGACACTCACAGAAAGCTGACACTGCCGCAGCTTCTCTTGGGTTCTGCTTCTGACCCTGTACGTTTCACCACTACAATACTGGCAACTTTCTAAATGAGCTCTCACAATCCAGGTGATGCTGGCCGAGAAGCCCCCTGGAGCCCATTGAATTACATGTGTTCTAAACTAACTCACAGTGGTTTCAAAGGAGGAAGAGAAAGAAAATAGTGTAAATGTGTCCATTTTATTTAACCCAAGTGTTTTGGTGGGAAAAACAAGTATCTGCTGCTTAGCATATGTAAATCTGTAGTCTATATTTATGAGACCATTGCTTAAAGATTATAAATTATGTAAATACATTAATAACTTCTAAATTCCATTTGACCCTGAACCCAGTGTTAAGTATCTCCCCCCCCCCCCCCAATTTTCAACCCGTTCACAGGAGACTCTGAAGCCCGTTTAGGACATTCCTAGGCAGGGAGCACTTAGATTACGGTTTCCCTCTTCCTACCTTCTCCCTTCTTCATCCCTTCTGGAAAAGGTAATAAAGACATTTGCTGCCTTGACAAGCCTGACTAGTCCTTCGAAGCCTGAGGCAAAAGAGTCAGCCCGAAACACAAGTCCTTTCCCTGGCCTTGGTAATAAGTTTCTCTTCATTTCTACAGCCACCTTAGACCGCCAGCTTGAAGAGTGCTTTCCTTGGTAGCAGTCTAGCTTATCTCTGTCTCCTTTATTTTCTCTTGCCTCTGTTAGTGGTTAACACTCTTTTCCTTAAGGGAGCCTAATGAGGTTTTTAATATAATCTAAAAATAAATACTGAAGTGAAGTTGGTGAAAATTTGTTCCTGGTCTAATTTGGCACCCTTCCAACCTGAGTATTGTAAGGGAAGGAAGTTTACAAGATTAAATAGGAAATGAACAGTTTGAGTTTCAAACCAAATTGTGTTCTTGAGCTGTCCTTAACTGAACAGTCAAAACTTACAAAAACAAATGTTACTTCTTTGTCACCCCGCTACACACACACACACACACACACACACACTTGAAATGGATCAAGTTTAGTGAGGAAGTTATAACCCAGGTTAAAAAGATAAGATTCTTTCCCTGTCCTGTGTCTAAGATGGTCCTCCTGAAATCAATGCGGAGGGGAATATTCCAGCACTGTTGGTGTGAAGTTCACATGGACTCTGCCACCTGAGCTCCGCCCAGCCCTAAATGTGCACACTTGCACAGAGAAGCCGGTTCCCAGCACTTTGCCCTTCTGCTGCAGGTGCTTGACGTCACTCCACCCACATCTGGATAAAGGCTGGGCATCCTGTGTCCCCAACATTCCCACACCAGGCCTCTCATCTCCACCACAACCAAATAAAAACAAAGTTGCTTGGCTCATTGTGGAAGAGGCTGTAGCGTGTGGCCCTTTCTGACTCATTGCCCCAAAAGAAAATAGAAATCCATGACCTTCACATACTTTTCCCACCAAACCCACCAATAGATCCTGGTCATGGCCTGTGGTATGTCATGTGCAAGGCAGGCTCTTAGGAGCCTCTTGAGTGCCTCTGCTCCTACCACAGTGTACTGTGCTAGGGCCACTCTCTAGAACTCAGTCTCACAGCTTATGTGGGGATGACTCTGACCCCAGCACAGGTCTTCCTGCAGGGTGCCTGGGCTGTGGGGTTTGTGCCTGTTCCTATCTAGGCCTTTTCTCTTTGCCCTGTTATCATCAGTCTGCCCAGGAAGTGGCCCTGTGCTGTTCTGCTTGTGGTGCACTTGGCAGGCTCACCCACAGCAGAGCCAGAGTCTGGATCCTCGAACACAGGGAGACTCTTTACCTACTTTGCTTATAAAATGCATATTAAAATGTAGTCAGACATAGTGCTTTTTTTTTTTTTGTCTTTTCGAGACAGGGTCTCCCTGTAGCCCCAGCTATCCTGGAACTCACTCTGTAGACCAGGCTGGCCTTGAACTCACAAAGATCTGCCTGCCTCTGCCTCCCGAGTGCTAGGATTCAAGGCGTGCGCCACCACGCCCAGCCATAGTGCTTTATTTTTAAGACACTTTGGATTAACCAAGCAGCAGTCTGACGCACAATTCCTGTTCTCTTGGTTCTTTCCTATAAGAAAAAGCTGGACTCCAGTGGCGTTAAGATGTAGCCCCTCCATAAAAATCTTTTGGTTCCCTTATGACGCAAGACCATTTTAAAAAACTTTCCAGACTGAACAGAAGAGAAAAATCTTTAATTAACTGCCAGTGTGTATTGATTCTTTTCAGAGAAATTGAAATAAGCTCTTTGCAGGTGTCCAATCCTAGGAGCTGCTGGTCTCTAGATCTCTCCTTTTACATAAGTGTTTTTCTGATTCTGTGATAACTAATTAACTATCATTTGGTGATTAAAAGAACATAAAGTGAGGGTGTGATTAAGTGCCCTTCACTTTAAACTCTGTAAGAAGTGATTGGAGAGAAGTGCCTACTGCAGGCCTTGCTGCTTCCCAATGAAGCCCGTCACCTTCCTGTCAGCCATAGTCAGCACAAGCTCTGCACAGGGCAGCCACGAGACTTCAGATTCCTTCTGAATAACTTGGGTCCTTCTTCCCCATCTATGATGGTGTTTGAAGTTCCCCCTTCCTCCACTGTGCTCCTGCTTCCTGGACACCTACACGGGTCAGAGGATCCAGATGTTCCTAGGAGTGGCTTGACTGCTCTAAGGGGCCAGGGTCCTTGTTGAGGTTAGCAGGTCTCTGGATCTTTTAATATATGGAAAGAAAAAATAAATTCTCAGAACTTCTCTTTAAATCTTACATCTACTTCTTGTCTTCAAGAGGAAAAATTGGCTAGAGGCCTTCTGAAACTCTGGGAGGTGGAGCAATGAAAGCCTCTTCTAGGTAGCTCTCTCCTGCTGGTTTTTAGGGGCATAGTATGTGACGCAGCAGGTTCCACATGGGGTGCACTGCACCCATTAGCACTTGGGTCTAGGCTCCAAACTGCTCTTTGGGATCTGTGTCTTTTCTATTCCAAGAATGAGTTGCAAAGAGATTAGATCAACTGTGCCCAGCACTGCACTCATTCTCTCAGAACCCCCCAGAATGTGACACATGGGCCTTCAGTTTAAGACAGACATGCTCTATGTGATCCAAGTAACAGATAAGCACCCTGAACACCCGCAAGACCCTGAGCTAACCTCTGTACCTTCTTCAGAACACTGTTACCAAACCCAGAGGTGAATGTCTGTCCTCATTCTGTGTGAATGTTAAGTGACAGTGAACCAGGCAGTGGAAATCATCATCATTTAAGTTTGTGTTGAAGGGATGAGCGACACCATTTTTGGCTTATCAAGAAAAAAATTTCAGTGCTTCAAGATGAATTTAGGATGCGCTGTGTATATGTTACACAACAGACACACAAACGGAGCTGGTGAGGTGACTTGGCAGGTAAAGGTGCCTACTGCCTTTGACAGCCTCAATTTGACCCCCTAGAACTCACATAATAGAAGGAAGAGAACCAACTCTGCACTTTGTGTTCTGACCTCCACCCATGTACTGTGGCACACGCACCCACACACATGCACACACAAATACATCAATGTCACAATTGTTTAATAGACTGAGCAACAAATTATCTAGGAAGTAAACAGAACACTGCAGCTTTGGAAAAGGGGAGGTCAGGATAGAATTCAGCCTGGACTTAAAGGAACGACCTCTGCAAATTTCCTTTGACAGCAGGGTTGCTTGTCTTGACTTCCAGTAATAGAAAACCAGGCAATTTGATTATCTGATTTGCGAGAAATGTTAATGGAATTCTGGGGCATTTGTCCTGTTTTATGTGCAAATGAAAGTCTAAAAAATATGGGACGAGTATTACACTTTTCAGGAGCCTCCGCTTCTCCATCTTGGGGGATGATGACTGAGGGACCCACAGTGATGAAGCTCCTTAGCCACGGGAAGAAGGGGGATAAATAGAACCTAGAGTAGTCGTATTTCTCAGCTCGTCCTGAAGGACGCTCTTACCATATAGGAAAATGATTGACTTTCTAAATCTAGAAGGACTTCCAGCAGCATGGATGAAGTTTAATTTGATGGTCTGTACCATCAGAAAGAACTAATATCTGTGTTCTTTCCTTTCAGAGGATAATCAATTATAGACATGCTGTAATATTTTTAGCTTCAGAACAAAAGGATTCAGAAGTTCAATAAAGATCTCGACTTCCATCTATTCCTTTCATTATGCTGAACATTTTCAATAGCAAGATTAAAATATATAAATAGTAGATGGTGAAATCAAAACCTTTATGTCTAACAAACTCAACAAAAATTTTTTTAATTTGCTGCAAGTTCATTTTATGGTGCCTAGTGCCTCATCAAAATGCTGCATAATTACAACAAACAAAATTCTGGGTAGCTTTCCACAAACAAGAATTAAGTACCACATTCTGTCTGCCAATTAATAGAGAGTCCTAAGACAGTAATGATTTTTCTAAAGAGCCTTCTTTAATTGACAGTTTTCAACTGCAGGTCTTAATGCCCTTCATCACACGGTTAAAAACCAAGCCTTCATTCAGGAACTTGCCAGTGTTTAGGGAGTCATGGTGTCGACTGCCGTCCATTGGGGGAGGTCATCTGGGAATCAGTGTGCTGCACACAGAGCCAGGGACTGTCACTGTCACTTGGTCCTGGAAGCCCCCAAAGCACCTGCAGTTGTATCAGAGGCGTGTCTCACTGCTCACAAAGGCCAACCTTTGCACCTGTCCGCTGCCTGGCCAGCCCGGAGCCTGGTGCCCACTCCACGCTCCAGTTCACTGTCAGGTGCTGTTTTGTTTGCTTGGAGGCCTGATCTGACACCACTTGGCAATTATTAACCTTGATGAGATTTATATTTGAATAATCAGTTTTACTCTTTGAAAAAGTTTGGGAGAAACTCTTGAATTTCTTTACTTCCACTTCCTGTGTGAGGTTATTGCATGGTTTATGAAACTTTCTCAGTTTGGAAAAATCATGGACATGACCCCAGAAGAACCACTCAGCTCTGTGGGGGATGTGGGGTGATTGGCAGCTAGGGAGTCACAGCAGCTGATCAGGGCTCTTTTTTTTTTTTTGTCTTTTTGAGACAAGGACTCCCTGTAGCCCCAGCTAGCCTGGAACTCACTCTGTAGACCAGGCTGTCCTTGAGCTCACAGAGATCCACTTGCCTCTGCCTCCCAAATGCTGGGATTAAAGGCATGCGCTGCCACGCCTGGCCAGGGCTCTATTTTAAAACCATTTGTTGAGCTGTGTAGACAAAGTGTTATTGCCTGAGAAGGGTTTTTTCCCCTCATCCAGCTCGGTCTTTCCATGATTTTATTTTATGAGTCACTGCTATCATCATCAGTCATGGTTCTCACCTTCAGAAATCGAGTCCTGCCTTTCTTGACTGGAGCCTTCTTCTCATCCTACCCCCTTACTCTTTCTGTGGCTCTCCCTCAGAGGCCCCCTGTACCAGCCACCACCTTAGCACCCACGGCATGCCTTTCCCCAGCCTTCCAGGGGTAGAGAACCCCAGAACTTCCAATGGGCAGCACAAGCCCACAGGGGGGAACATAACTGACGGAGCATGATCTGTGGGAGTGGAAGAACTCCACTGAGGTTGTAAAGGAAGATTTGTAAAAACGTCTCAAAGCCTAAAAGTCTGGAGAAGAAAAAACTAAGCTGTGCTACCAGCAATTCTTATCTCTCCTAAGAATGTCATACCTTGTCAAGTCCTAATGCAAGGGAAGAAGAGATCTGTGCCTTTTTGTAACAGAATCTAATATGAAAATAAATTAAGTTGCTTCCAATTTTCACCGCTTTGTTGCACTCCGAACAGCCTGAACTTAAAGCTGTAGCTTCTCACCGCATGCCGCACTGCCTGCTTACCTGCAATGCAAGCCTGGAACGATGATTTGCCAAGCTTGTATGGATGTTTGAAGACTATTTTTGCAGTCTTGACCTTGGGCTGGACCTAAGTCTGTGTAAACATATGATGTCTGTCTTGTTTAAGGATGATGACAAAAAATAGACATTTTGTTGTTTGTTTTTGTAAGATTTTTCTTTGTACACATTTGCTGTTTGCAGATTGCAGATAGGGGTATAACTGATGTACTTTGCAACAGTATTGCTTTCGCTTAAATATTCTATAATAAACTTTTATAAAAAGTACAACATGCTGAGTTACCATAAAATTTGTGTAAGAAAGGTGTAAACAATTTGTTAATAAAATGCTATGTTTACAGATACACATTTTGCTTTACAATGGTTTCTCTTTACAGTGTTCATTATTGTTTTAAGTTTTATTAAATTTGTGTGCTTGTGTGTGTGTGTGTGTCTATGCATGTGAATGCAAGGAACCCCACAGAGCTGGAGATAGGTAGTTATGAGCCAACTGATATGGGTGCTAGAAACCAAATTTGGGTCTTCTGGAAGAACAGTTAGCCACTCTTAACCACTGAGCTGTCTCTCCCGCCCCATCTGTCTGTTTGCTTGGTTGCTTGCTTGTCTTGTAGTTAGGACTTGCCGTATAGCCTAGGCTAGCAAAGTCCTTTCAGCCCTTCCAAATAATAGGATTTCAGGCAGGCACCACTACACCTAGCAGCCTTTTCCTTACTCTCTTTTTATGAATATTTTTTTTTATTTTATGTGTATGAGTGTATTACCTGCATGTTTGTAAGCGTACCCATGTTGTGCAATGCCCGTGGAGGTTCAAGGAGGGCATTGGATCCCTTGGAACTGGAGTTACAGACGATCGTTAGCTGAGTGCTGGGAATTGAACCCAGGTCCTCTGTAAGAGCAGAGCCATCTCTCCAGCCCCAGCTTATTCTTCTTAACCTAATATTGCAAAATCATTTCCAAATGGTTTGTTATAGCTATCTGTGGTAGTACCTGCTGGAAAGTCGGTATATGTGTGTGTCATGGTAGCTAGTGGAAGACTGACCAGTCTGTCTCTGGTGGTGTCTGCTGCAAGGTCAGCACATCTGTCTGGTGCTGGTGTGCACTGAGTTGTTTGGCCCCGGGTCCAGCTGCCCTGCCTCCTGCATCTGTCCCCCAGCCCTCTCTGACTGCTTCAGTGTTTCAGGTGGGGATGAGATGGTGCATACTTCAGTGTTGCCACTGCTTCTGAGATGGAGGCTTCCTGTTGGTTTGGAAGAAAAGGGTTTGCACATCTTTGTTCTCCGGGGACTTTGTCGGAATGTCAGTGTTTCCACTCTGTGTGCACGTGACCTCTGGAATCATGTCAGTGTTTCCACTCTGTGTGCACGTGACCTCTGGAATCATGTCAGTGTTTCCACTCTGTGTGCACGTGACCTCTGGAATCATGGAAGTTGGGCGTTCTCACTCGTTCTCCCTTTGTTAGCCCCAGATGTGGAAGCATGCTGGCCTCGAGGCTCCAGTTGAGAGGAATCGGAGAACAGAGAGGGTCAGGGACTGAAGCTCCTGGGTTTGTCTCAGTTTAGCACCTTTCTGGCCTCCATGATCCTTGACAAGATCCCTAGCCTCTGTTCAGTCTTCTTCATCTTCACCAGGAGAAGAGAAGAGCTTACCACATGAGGCTATTTCTATATAACTGGCATTTAGTTCATATTAAGGAAGAACAAGAATTCACATGCAGTTTATCCTTATAAGCCATTACCTGTCTGATTCAGTTAAAATAACTTTGATACCAACTTGGTGTCTTTTTTTTTTCTTTTTAAACAGAGTTCCTCTGTAGCCCCAGCAGGCCTGGAGCTCAGGGTAGACCAGGCTGGCCTTAATCTCACAGAGATCCACCAGCTCCTCTTCCTGAGAGTTGGGATTAAAGCTGTGCGCCACCATGCCCAGCTGTTTTTTGTGGGTTTTTTTTTTTTTTCATTTTTAATTACATAGTATGTACAGAAAATGCTATAAATCTTGTGTCTGGCCCAAACACACAGCATCATTGTGTCCCAGAGCCCTGTTTTGTGCCCCCCTTACTACTGTGTGTGTCTCTGTGTCTGTGCACTCACATGGACACATGCCTATGTGTATAGGGGTGTATAGAGGCCAGAGGTCTAATTGGGTATCTTCTACAATCACTCTCCATCTTATTTTTTGAGGCAGGGACTTCTGGAACCTGGCTCTCACTGATGGGCTGGACTGGCCAGCCAGCGAGCTCCATTGGATCCTCCTGTCTCTACATTCCCAGCACTAGGATTAGAGGCATTCTGCCACCACTAGCTTATATATGAGTGCCAGAGATGGAACTCACTCTGGTCCTTGTGCTTTCCCAGCAAGCACTCAGTTAACTGAGCAGCTCCCCGGCTCCCTCCATCTCGTGATGGGAGGTCAGTTCTGTCTGCCTTTGCACTTGTTTGTGTCCCACGTGCACTAAGCTTGTACTGTTGAATCTGGCCTTTATTCACTCCTGTTTACATTCCCTAGAACACTCCATTTGTGAATAAACCACTCTTTTGTCCATTCTGATTCCATAGGCCATGGACGATTTCTGGAGCTTTGCTGTGGACACACAGTAGTGATCATTCCTGCTTGATTAATTGCTTGGGATTTTTGGAGGTGGTGGTGATTTAGGTTTGGGTGGTTTTGTTGTTGTTTTATTGTTGTTGTTGTTTTGGCGGTGTGGTGGTTTCAATGCATATGCCCTCCATAGTTTCCAAGTATATGTCTCACTTGGATATACCTTGATGATGTTATGCCCTGAATGGGACATTCCTAGATGGTGGGAACTGATGGTGTTGGCTTGTTTTTGTTTTATTAGACGTAGTTTTCCTAATATACCCTAATAACCCACCAGCAGTGTGTGAGAATTCCTGCTGTTCAGTACCCTGGCCAGTGCTAAGTCCAAAAAGCAAAATCAGAAACTCCTGTCCCGTCTAAAGAACTTTAATGGTGCCTGAGAGATGGCTTAGCATTTATTCGCACTTGCTGCTCTTGCAGAAGACCCAAGTTTGATTCTCAGCACCTTTATCTCCAGTTCCAGGGCCTGACATTTCTGGCCTCCTCAGGCACACGCACACACACACACACACACACGTCTTCAAAAAACATGAAGAACTTAAATGAAAGTACACTCAATAAACATACTGAAATTGAACTTGTCTTATTTTTTCCTTTTAAAAAATTCTCTCTGGAGATGGGGCTCAGTTTGTAGCAAACTTGCCTAGTATGTATGCAGGAAGCCCCAGACTCCCCCCTCAACACCCCATGAGCCAGACTTGGTGGCACACACCTGTAATTTCTGCACTCAAGAGATGGAAGTTAAGAGGATCATGTGTTCAAGGTCAGTCTCATCTACTTAGTGAATTTGAGGGCAGGCTGGGACACCTGAGACCCTGCTTTTTAAAAAGGCAGTAGGGGGGTGGCTGGGAAGATTGTTAGTAAAGTGTATGGTCCTGAGTTCAATCACCAGACCCCAGTTTAAAAAGAAAGTTGTAGTGGCTTGTGATCCCGGCACTAGAGAGAGACAAGCATATACCTGGATCGTGCTAGCCACCCAGCCTGGCCTACTCAGCTAGTGTGTAAAATTTGACAGCATACATTCTCTTTCATTTCAGTATTTGAGAGACATCTTTTCAAGCTTCCCTAAATCCTCATGGAAGAACAGAGTTAGGAAAATGGGAATGAATACCTAGTGTCAGGGTGTGAGCTTCAGGAGCCCATTGGAATGCAGAGACACTTAAGACAGGAGGCCCAAGAACCTGTTGTACCCAGCATAGCCTTTGGCTATGCTAAAGCAGGCCACCATAAATTACTCAGGAATCTTCCACCTTGCCTTTTGACCCACCCCACCCTCACTGAATCCCACTCCCACCTTCTCCCTTAAATTCTCAAGCCAGACGCCATTCTGTGCTTGGCTCTATATTTCCCCTGAGCCTAGCCCTGGCTACCCTGAATTAAACTTTGCTCCGAAGAGCTTAGACCTTGTGGCCTTTCATTCGGGGGGGGGGGGGTATAACCTTACACCTAGTAAGAAATTAGTCTCTGGCCCATCAGAGTAACCTATGCAGAAGCCAGTTTCATTTCTAGATGCCAAGAAAAACAAACCCAGGCCAAAAAGGAAGGAACCAATTACCACACCCCAAACAACCAAGGACGGCAAGGGCATACACAAAACAATGGCCCGATTTCTCTGTAGCAACTGGCCGCCTGGGCTAGAGCTCAGAGGAGCTAAATTAAGGGGGCAAGTTACTCAGCAACCTCAAAGTTGGTTGCAGATCTCTTTTGCATTTGAACATAAGTATATTTCCATTGAGATGATAAATTATAAAATGCAGAGCTTTTAAGTTTTTCAGAGTTTATTTTTTTATTTTTTTTAATAATACTGCCTGCCAAAGTCATGATTCTCCACTGAAAATACTACTGTCCATTGGGGAACCAGGCATCTTCAGGCTTCTGGGATTTATAAAATATACCAGGAGGAATATTAAGTTGCCACTTTTCTTTTTTTTTTTTTTTAATTTTTTTTAATTTAATTTTATTTATTTATGTATGTGTATAAATGTACTGTCTGCATGCAGGTTTGTGCACCCGTGTCGTGCAATGCCGCGGAGGTCAGAAGAGGGTCTCGGATTCCCCTGGAACTGGAGTTCTCCTGGATTTGGAGTTTCAGACGGTTTTTGGCTGCCATGTGGGTGCTGGGGATCGAACCCGGGTCCTCTGTAAGAGCGGTCGGCGCTCTTAACCACTAGGCCACCTCTCCAGCCCCCAAGTTACCACTTTTCTTATAGCATTGGTCGAGCCCATAAGAAGAGGGAGAAGAAAATTCTACAGCCAGCACCTTGTCTAGATGAATCACTTGGTTAATTATGATTTTAATCAAACCTCTAGTCATGTAGATTGTGTTTTCAGCATCTCCTAGGAAAAAAGGAAAGAGCTCAGACCACCTTTTGTGAAGTATGCGTGGAGGTGCAGCAGTCTTAGATAGATCCCACTGCTAATGGGGTAGGAAACAAAATAGGGGTCACTTTTCATTAATATTCAGTGTAGACAGGAGCTTCAGACTTCTGAGGGATAGAGTATATGGGAATGAAACAGAAAAGCTACCAGGGTTCCACTCCATCAGAAAAGAATATTTTTAAGGAGGAAATTATGGCGTTGTGAATGTTAATTTGGAGTCAGTGCAGAGTGTTGGGGCAGCATCGCCCCCATGGTATACCATCATCCACGTTGCAGTCCTGTCCCAGCTCAGATGACGGGGTCAGGCCATGGCTTGTTTGCATATAAATGAAAACACATCATAGTTTAAAAAAAAAAAAAAAGCCAGCATGGCAGCAGCTTGAGGAGGCTGATCAGGCCGTTCCTCACCAATAGGCTGTTTGAAGAAACCCACCCTCAGTATCCAGACTGCAGGTCACAAAGTAGCCACCCGGGTGCTTTGAGTATTTCCATATGTCCCATTGCTACTATAATAACCCCAGGTTAGGGGAGTCTGGATCCAAGTGGGTTTTCCTATTCTTTTTTTTTATTTTATTTATTTTTTTGTGTGTATGAATGTACTGTCTGAATGTAGGTTTGTACACCCGTGTCGTGCAATGCGGCAGAGGTCAGATGAGGGTGTCGGATTCCCCTGGAACTGGAGTTAAAGACGGTTCTCAGCCGCCATGTGGGTGCTGGGGATCGAACCCGGGTCCTCTGCAAGAGAAGTCAGTGCTCTTAACCACTAGGCCATCTCTCCAGCCCCTGGTTTTCCTATTCTTAAAACTCCTCCTGAATTTAATGGGAGATGAGAATGGGGGTGGGCAAGAGACCATTTTCGTAAGTAGCTTCGTAGCCACCTGCTGGGTGCCAGGAGGGAAGCAAATGTCGAAGCCTCTTCAAGTATCATGTGAAGATGATTGTGAATTCCACCACATCCTCCCCCTAAAAGACACAGCCACCTGGAAGCAAGGAAGAACCAAGCAGCACCGGCAAAAGGGCTTTGAGCCAGGCATGGTGGTGTAGGCCCATAATCCCAGCACGTGGGAGGCCGAGGCAGGAGAATCACCAGAAGTTGGAGGCCACCCACCTGGCTCCAGAGTCAGCCTCA
Source organism: Rhizomys pruinosus (assembly GCA_009823505.1). NCBI lineage: Eukaryota > Metazoa > Chordata > Mammalia > Rodentia > Spalacidae > Rhizomys > Rhizomys pruinosus. The sequence goes on along the minus strand of VZQC01008058.1, from coordinate 1,900,652 downwards.
GCTTAGACTGGCCTCCGTAATGAGTTCCTGTCCCATAAAACAAAAAGCTGGGGGAGGGGGTGGCTCAAGCTTTACTCCCCACACTTGGGTCAGGAATTGGAGGACAGCACAGACCTTGTCTCAAGCAATAAAGAGGAGCCTGTGTGCATGAGTGGCACTAAATCACGCGCAAGCCCTAAATGATCGATCCCGAGTCTGGGAGAGAACCCTCCAGCACCTGGGAAAGGTCATATATACTTGGCATGGCTACACCATCAATGGCTCAGGTTGTTTCCCAGGGGGCTTCCTGGCCAGCTGGAAGACATTCCTAGGAGGACTTGAACAGTACTTCCCTCTTTTGTGATGTTGTGTGTGCTTTTTCTTTCTTTTGGATTTTTGAGACAAGGGTTTCACATTGTAGCCCAGGCTGGCCTTGAACTTGTGGCAGTCTTGCCTCAGCCTCCCAAGTGCTGGGGATTACAGGTCTGAGCCACTGCATCCAATATGGTGTGTAGTTATTTGCTAAATGAGAATGATGCAACCCTGCAACAGGCAATCCAGCTCATATCAATCAGCCTCACTCCTCAGACCAAGTTCATAAATTCCATTCTTAGCCCACCTTGCAGCAAAGCCATGTACAGCAGGTGCCCGCTGCTTTCACTGGTGCTCCGTGGGGGACTTCTTTATTGGTTCTCTATAAGTTTAAACAATATAAAAGCTTGTCCTCATTTTTCATAATGCTGCCTTGTTTTTAAGAAACGCCCACATAGGCCTCCTATGTGTACACAAACACAAAATGAAGAAAAGACAAATGCTCAAATTTCGAAGAAAAATGAGAAAAAGACAAAAGATTTCTTGTCAGAAAAATAACAGGATCAGAGGGAGGAGTTCTGTCAGGAGACCTCCGGCTCAGAGCTCAGAGCAAAGGAGTCAGGAAGGGACAAGAGGCACAGCTGAAGAGGCGGAGACCCTGTGAACAGTACAGATGGCATGGCAGCTGACTGCCACTGAGAGCTGAAGGTCGCGTCCCTCCCCTTCGCAGTACCATCTTCCCTAGGTTGATCCATCATCGTTTATTATTTGGTTTGTCAAACGCTAAAACATTCCTGCCCCTGCACAATCCTACATCTCGGGCTCAGAGGAATAAATAAATGAAAAAATCAGGACAGGGCTTTATGAGTCCAGACAGACACCACGCGTTATCACAGCACAAACAATTCAGGGCCCCCACAGGGAATTAAGCTTCTGGGAAATAAAGAAAAGGGAGCCAGCTCTTTCGTGGTCCTTTTCCCTGAGAAGAAAATAAGATATTTACTCCAGTTTGCTCTTCTGCTGCTACAAGTTAAGAATCATCTGCTTCAATTTAACAATGTTTAAAGACTGAGGAGGAAGGGCTGGTCCCCGAGCCACAGACCAGTGGGGACAGGCCAGCTCTTGGTACCGGTCGTGATGGTGTATTTGGGGGTGTGGGGAGGAACCCACTGTAACTGATGAACTGTGTCCTTATCCAGCACCGAATGACACACCATGCAGCAGCTCCAGGCGCACACCTTGCAACGCTACCCTCCTCACTACTCCAGATGCTGACAAGATTTGAAGAGATCTGAAACAGCCCATAGGAAGACTCCACACTGTCCTCATGATCGGCTAATACCACAGCCCCTGGTCCTTGCGTGCTGCTGTTGTACAAGTGGAGAAGAAACTGGGACACAGACTGTTAAAAGACAACCAGGCCCTACTGTTCAGAGCTACACTGCACCCCCAGCTGCCCCTGGTGAGCTCTGACCCCAGGAACATACAGCACATGCCACAAGGGAGTTCTGACCACTGTGACCAAGACAAAAACAAGACCTCCTCGCTGACCACCCATGAGCCCAGACAGAGCACCCTGAACCCAACACACACACACACACACACACACACACACACACACCTCCCTCACCCCCTTAGTAACACACACAGCTCACCCCCTCGGTCATCACCCCTGAGCCCAGACAGGACAGCCCTGAATCCAACTACACAGCTCATCAGTGATGGCTGTCACTTCACAGTGACACTGAGGCTCTCTTTTATCCACCCTGGGTGGACCAAGCAGTGTTGCTCCACGTTCTCACCCCTGCCAGAGCAAAGCTTTGCATCCCTGCCCACCCTCATAGTCACCTCCCATCACTCCATCCCATTTCCTGTCTCCGTTCCAGTGTCTCCTCACTGTAAGCCCAAAGGATGCCCAGAATGGCATCTGCAGGCATGTCAGTGAGCTCCCCATCTACACAGCATTACCAGCACCTACCTAGTGGGTTGCTGGTATTAGTCACATAGCCGCTGCAGGCAAGCTGGGACAGGCAGCCAGGGTCCATGCTTGTCCTTCCCGGACATACACCGCAGGGCTTCGTGCGGCTGCTGGCCCACAGGAGCACGCTGCACTGGTCTTAGTTATTGTAATCTTTCCCTTCTGTTTGATGTTTTTCTGTTGCTTTTTAAAAGCAGACTCATGGCAGCCACTTGGGAACTGATGATCCAGGTGATCCATGGGGCAGAGAGCAGAAAGATGGGAGTGGAGGACGCCAGCTCGACGACACCTCCACCTCCCTGTGTCTGTGTGGCCGTCTTCCGGGGTGGAGGACGCCACCTCCACCTCCCTGTGTCTGTGTGGCCGTCTTCCGGGGTGGCCGCTCCAGTAGGAGAAAGGAAGAGAGGTGCAAAAGTATTTGCAAACAAGACCTGAGGGACACCTTCCAATGATTCTAACTCCTCATGCCTCAGTTTCCCATTTGTACAGCAAGGAATCTTGTCTTGCACCCACACACTGGTTATATAATTTTCTTTTACCTTTATGCATTATTGTCATGCCTTTGGAGTGGCACAGGGGGCGGCACACAGACAATAGGGTCAGGCCTGAGTCCCCTCACAGCCACTCCCTGATGGGATGGAGCACTCATGTCATGGTCCTGTCTCTGTCCTTTGTCTCTCCATCCTGAGATGAGCCACATGCCCCCTCCAGCACAGGCTCCACAAATAAGGCTGTGTGCACACAGACACACACATGGCACACCCCCTGCTCCCCAACACAATAGCAGTGATCTGTGGTGACCCTATGTCCTCTCTTCACAGTGATCTGTGGGGACCCTACGTCCTCTCTCCACAATGACAACTCATGCTTGCTACCTAGCAGAGCGTTTATCACACAGCTCTGCCACACTGCCCTGGGGAACAGGGAGGTAAACACACCGCCCTTACTCCCGAGGAGGGAGAGTCTAATTATCATCTGGAGATCCTTTGGGGATCTGCTTAATAAATCAATAGGAATGATTTGTAATTAGAATATCAATTATTTGTATGCAAATGTGGCCTTCTGGGTGCTTGGGGACAAATCCTAAGGATTGAAAAGACTCTTTCCCTCTACCCCACCCTCCCTGATTCTTAATTACATTACTTCCTTCATTCATCAAACATTTATTGAGCACCTTTTACGTGCAAGGCACAGAGATGGGGCCCAGGAATCTATCTGGGCACACTCCCAGTCAGCAACAAGGATCCAGCAAGCAATATTTGGGGACAAGCTTCCTTCCATGGGCAGGGAAGGTCCAAAGTACTGATATTTTCTTAGCAAACTTCCCAAAGCCACTTAGGACAGGAGCAGCCACAGCTTTGGAGGTGTCCTTCGCAGACCCTACCCTGCTGCCTAAGTCAGGAGGGGCCTCCCTCCTAGGGCAAGGGTGATTCATGTGGATACATGCTTTTATTGTGGGTGTCGGGGAAGTCTGAATGATCACCCCACAGTCTATCCAGGCTGCTCTGGGCTACTAGATCTTTGGAGTTATAGCAAATCCTGTGCACAATTTTCCTGAAACTTCAACCTGGGGACCTGAAATTTTTTTGCCCCCATTTTATTTATAGTTGTTGAGTTTGTGGTGGGTGGGGGCACATGTGCCACAGTGCCCATGTGGAGATCAAAGAACAACCTTGTAGAACTGCTTCTTGCCCAGTTTTACATGTTTCCAGGATCAATCCCCGGTTGTCCGTCTTGGGTAGTGTTCTAGTTTGTCTTCCATTGCTGTAACAAAACACTCTGACCAACACTAACTTGGGGAGGAAAGGGTTTATTCAGCTTACATCTCCTAGGTCACAGTTCATCACTCAGGGAGCCTGTTCTAGTTTGTCTTCCATTGCTGTGACAAAACACTCTGACCGACACCAACTTGGGGAGGAAAGGGTTTATTCAGCTCACATCTCCTGGGTCACAGTTCATCACTCAGGGAGCCCAAGGCAGGAACTCAGGGCAGGAACCTGGAAGCAGGAGCTGAAGCACAGGCCATGAAGGAATGCTATTCACTGGCTTGCTCCCTTGGCTCATGCCTAGCCTAGCCTTCTTATACGGTACACAACAACCTGCTGAGGGTGGCACCACTCATTGTGGGCTGGGCCCTCCCACACTGCTCGACCATCAAGACAATACTCCACAGATGTGGCCACAGGCCAATCCAATGGGGCCAATGCCCCAATTGAGGCTCCCTCAACCCAGGTGTGTCAAGTTGACACTAAAGCTATCCAGCACAATTGACCCCTTGTCAACTTGACACACAAAACACATCACTATTAAACCACCACCTTTCTAGTTCTTGTCCCCAAAGTATGATATTAACATTAATCACAACCTAAGACAGTACAACCTTAAAAGCCCCACAGTCCTTAAAATGTCTAAACACTTAAAAGTTCACAGTCTATTAAAAGTCTCTTAACTGTGGGCTGCTGTAAAATCCAAAACAAGTACTGTCTTATTTCAAAGGGAAGAATCAGGCACTCTCAAACAAAACCTAAGTCCAGCAAGTAGCTCAAGGCTGGACACCTGGGATTCACTCACGATCTTCTGGGCTCCAAAGGGTCTCGGCAGCTCCCCCTCTCCGACTCTGCCGTCCGTGGCACACTCATCTCGCAGGCCCAGGCCGACTCCATTCTACACCTACCGCTGCTCTTGGTGGTCGTCCCAGGGTACCGGCATCTCCAAAAAGCTGGGGTCGCTACTGAAACTGAGGCAGCACCTTCACCAATGGTCTCTTCTGACCTCTCCTGGTGCAAAGCCTCAGCTTCTCTCCATGACCCCTGCAATCCTGGGGTCTTCACAGCAACCGAGGTGCACTTCCACCAATGGTCTTTCCTGACCTCTCACAGTGCCAAGCCTCGGCTGCTCTCTGTGACCCCCTCAAATTTCAACACCAGAACCATATAGGAGACTCTTACACGTTACCAAGTCCGGCTTCTGGCTCGAGATGGAGGCTCAGGCCCTTTCTGGGTCACAGCTTCTGTGTGCTGACCTTGAAGATATTCTCCCCAGAAGATTTCACCTCAGTGATGCTGGTCTCTTGTTACTTACAGCTGATTTTTCAGCCCCAGCTAACCAGCATCAATTGCCCCAGTACCACAAAAGTTTCACTTCAGGTTCTGGTCTCTTGTTACTTACAGCTGATTCTCCACAGCCCCAGCTGACCAGAACCCACAGATTACACAGTCCTGATGATCTCTGCTCTCCTTTGAAACTAGAAACTTCACAAGCCAGGCCTCCATCTTCTACAACTCCTTCAGCAAAACTGCTCCAAGCTCCACAGCAACAATCTTTAGGCATTCAATGATCTTCCCAGCCCAAAGTTCCAAACGCCTCCACAATCCTTCCCCAAAACACCAAGGTCAGGTCTGTCACAGCAATACCCCACTCGTCTGGTACCAATTTCTGTTCTAGTTTGTCTTCCATTGCTGTGACAAAACACTCTGACCGACACCAACTTGGGGAGGAAAGGGTTTATTCAGCTTACATCTCCTGGGTCACAGTTCATCACTTAGGGAGCCCAAGGCAGGAACTCAGGGCAGGAACCTGGAGGCAGGAGCTGAAGCACAGGCCATGGAGGAATGCTGTTCACTGGCTTGCTCCCCTGGCTCATGCCCAGCCTGCCTTCTTATACGGTACACAACAACCTGCCCAGGGTGGCACCACTCATTGTGGGCTGGGCCCTCCCACACTGCTCGACCATCAAGACAATACTCCACAGATGTGGCCACAGGCCAGTCCAATGGAGCCAATTCCCCAATTGAGGCTCCCTCAACCCAGGTGTGTCAAGTTGACACTAAAGCTATCCAGCACAAGTAGCAAGTGCTTTACCCACTGAACAATCTCACTAGTTTCAGTCTTTGTGTGGGGTGTGTGTGTTTGTATGTCTATATCTGTGTCTGTTTGTGGTACATGTGCGTGCACATGTGTGTGTGTGTGTGTGTGTGTGTATGTACACTTGCTCACTGAGGTCGGAGGACAGTGATGTCCTGCTCTGTCATTCCCCACCTACTTCCCCTGAGACAGGGTTTCTCACAGAATCTGGAGCTATGTTGTCAGCAGTGAGCCCCAGCCATCCTCCTGTCTCAACCTCAACACTCCAGCCCACCCGACAGCCACACCTAGCTTTGAGTCCTCGTGTTTACGCAGCAAGTGCTCTTACTTGCTAGGCCACCTTCACAGCCTTCACTCTTCCATTTCTTCCACCCAATGAGTGCTCTTGTGCTACAAGCTCTCCATGCTGCAGATAAACCAAGTAGAGATGAGCTAGATGTGGTGTTGAGCTCAGCACTCAGGAGGTAGAAGCAGGGGGAGCCAGCCTTGGCTACACAGGGAGTTCCAGGTCAACCCGGACTACATTAGACCTTGTCTCATAAAACCAAAACAGAGATGGCTCCTCAGGAGTCTGCATCCTGGAAGACCACAGACAGCAGCAAGTCTATGCCCTGTTTCTGAGAAGTGACCCCTTGCCCTGTGCCCCTCGTAGCCCATCCTCATCGATGTTTCCAGGATCCCCTGGGCAAGTTGTTGTAGTTCCTGTGTCTCGGTTGGTCTGCAGCAAAGAACACACTGGAATGACTGACCCACTTTTTCCAGAGTGGACACAGGACAGAAAGCTCCTAGCCAGCTCCTGGCAGGAGCCTGGGATGTGGTAGATGGCTGCATTTGTTAGGACAGCCACATCCTGCTGAGGGCTTCCAGAGCCTCCTCTCAGAAGCATATCCATAAGTGCAGTGTTTGTGGCCTGGAGAGATAGCCTAGCGGTTAAGAGCACCGACTGCTCTTGCAGAGGACCCGGGTTCGAGCCCCAGCACCCACATGGCGGCTGAGAACCGTCTGTAACTCCAATTCCAGGAGAACTCCAGTTCCAGGGGAATCCGAGACCCTCTTCTGACCTCCGAGGCATTGCACGACACGGGTGCACAAACCTACATGCAGACAGTACATTCATACACATACAAAAATAAAAAAATAAAGTGTAGTGTTTGTGGGTCCTGGAGCAGAGAAGTGGCTTAGTGGTCAAGCCACTGGCACTCAACGACCAGAATGTGGCTAATGCTAGGGTGGTTTGAGACGGTGCTGAGAGGAAGGACTAACAAGGGCATCTAAACCCTCCCCGCTGTCTTTGCAACTATTCTGTATACACAAAATTACTGCAGAGTGAAATGTTTATTTAAAATGAAAAGAGGGGGGCACACAACATGTTCTCCAGCCTCTTGGTGTTGGGGGTGTTTTTTTTAGAAGGGTGGCACTATTGATGCTGAGAAATGGGTCCTGTTCATGAAGGAATATTCCACAGATACCCAGGGTATATTAATTACTTGTTTCATTGCTGTGATAAAATGTTGGACAGAAGTGTCCCAAGGAAGGGTCCTTGTGGCTGGTGGTTCGTAGATGCAGTCCATCATGGAGGCAGTTGGGTTCTTGTGGCTGGTGGTTCGTAGATGCAGTCCATCACGTAGGCAGTTGGGTCCTCGTGGCTGGTGGTTTGTAGATGCAGTCCATCATGGAGGCAGTTGGTTACATGACATCCAGAGTCCGGAAGCAAAACGAAATGATTGCCACTGCTCAGCTCGCTTTCTCCTTTATTATTTATTATTTTTATTTTATGTGTATGATTGTATTGCCTGGATGTAGATAAGTGCACCTGAGTCATGCAATGCCCATGGAGGTCAGAAGAGGGCATTGGATCCCCTGAAACTGGAGTTGCAGATGGTTGTTAGCTGCCATGTGGGTGCTGGGAATTGAACCTGGTCCTCTGCAAGAGCAGCCAGTGCTCTTAACTGCTGAGCCATCTCTCCAGCCCACCTTCTCCTTTTGTAATGGAGTCCAGGACCCCAGCCCATGCAACAGTGCTGCCCTCATTCAGGCTGGGTCAGCTTGCTACAATTAACCCAATCTGGAAACTTCCTCACAAGTATGCTGAGATGTTTCTATCCTAGGAGATTCTAGATCCTGTTGACCATCACAAACAGCCAAACTGGAAGCCTGTACCACATTACCCAGCCTCCTTTAGCACTGTTGGAAATGAACAAGTTAACAAGAAGAGTCCTGCTAAGAAAATCCATGTGAGCCGGGCGTGGTGGCGCACGCCTTTAATCCTAGCACTTGGGAGGCAGAG
>VZQC01008058.1:1856396-1892039 GCA_009823505.1 Rhizomys pruinosus | reverse complement strand
GAAAATCCATGTGCATATGAACACGGGAACTGCTGCAGGAGCCCCGAGGGCTTCCTGAATCCAGTACAGGAAAACAGTTTGAAAGAGAATGGAACCAAAGAGAAAGAAAGGTACCTGGGGGTCAAGTGAAGCACAGGCCCGCTGTCCAGAGAAGGGCATGATGTGAGGACCCAGAGGAAGGAGCCTGTACTATGCATCAGGGCATGCTGTGTAAGAGAGACAGGAAGACCCAGCAATGGCTCTATGCCCCGACACACTACAAGTGCCCAATCTTGACTGACCTTGGAAGTTAAGCAGGCTTGGCTCAGGGGACGACTTAGATGAGAGACAATCTCATGTGGGTATGCAGTATGTATGCTATGTGTGCATGGATGTGTGCATATGTGTGGAGGCCAGAAGACAGCCTCAGTGTCCCTCCTCAGGAGCTGTCCAAATTGTTTTTTGAGACAGGGCTCTCTCCTTGAGACCTGGTTTCACCCATTAGGCTAGATTAGCCAGTGAGTCGAGGATCTGTCTGTCTCCAAAACACTATACCACACCAGGCTTTTTAACATGAGTCCTAGGGGTCAAACTCATGATTGTATAGCAAGCATTTGGCTGACTGAGCCATTTCCTCCATCTATCCCTCTTCTTTTTTTTAAATTTTTTTTATTAATTTTATTTATTTATGTATGTGTATGAATGTACTGTCTGCATGCAAGTCTGTGCACCCGTGTCATGCAATGCCGCGGAGGTCAGAAGAGGGTCTCGGATTCCCCTGGAACTGGAGTTCTCCTGGAATTGGAGTTTCAGAAGGTTCTCAGCTGCCATGTGGGTGCTGGGGATCGAACCCGGGTCCTCTGCAAGAGCGGTCGGTGCTCTTAACCGCTAGGCCATCTAGTCAGTAGTACAGTGTGCTTAGCATGTATGAGGGCCTGGGATGTAGTCAGTGGTAGGGTGTTCTTAGCACGTAAGAGGGCCTGGGATGCAGTCAGTGGTAGAGTATGCTTAGCATGTAAGAGGGCCTGGGATGCAGTCAGTGGTAGAGTGTGCTTAGCATGTAAGAGGGCCTGGGGTGTAGTCAGTGGTAGAGTGTGCTTAGCATGTAAGAGGGCCTGGGGTGTAGTCAGTGGTAGTGTGTGCTTAGCATGTAAGAGGGCCTGGGGTGTAGTCAGTGGCAGGTGTGCTTAGCATGTAAGAGGGCCTGGGATGCAGTCAGTGTAGAGTGTGCTTAGCATGTAAGAGGGCCTAGGATGTAGTCAGTGGTAGTGTGTGCTTAGCATGTAAGAGGGCCTGGGATGTAGTCTGTGGTAGAGTGTGCTTAGCATGTAAGAACCCCTGGGATGTAGTCAGTGGTAGAGTGTGCTTAGCATGTAAGAGAGCCTGGGATGCAGTCAGTGGTAGAGTGTGCTTAGAATATAAGAGGGCCTGGGAGTCAGTGGTAGTGTGTGCTTAGCATGTATGAGGGCCAAGGATATAGTCAGTTGTAGAGTATGATTAGCATGTAAGAGGGCCTAGGACATAGTAAATGGTACAGTTTGTTTAGCATGTAAAGGTGCCTAGGATTAGTCATTGGTAGAGTGTGCTTAGCTTGTAAGGGGGCCTGGGATGTAGTCAGTGGTAGAGTGTGCTTAGCATGCAAGAGGGCCTGGGATTAGTCATTGGTAGAGTGTGCTTAGCATGTAAGGGAGCCTGGGATGTAGTCAGTGGTAGGGTGTGCTTAGCATGTAAGGGGGCCTGGGATGTAGTCAGTGGTAGAGTGTGCTTAGCATGTAAGAACCCCTGGGATGTAGTCAGTGGAAGAGTGTGCTTAGCATGTAAGAGAGCCTGGGATGCAGTCAGTGGTAGAGTGTGCTTAGCATGTAAGAGGGCCTGGGAGTCAGTGGTAGTGTGTGCTTAGCATGTATGAGGGCCAAGGATATAGTCAGTTGTAGAGTATGATTAGCATGTAAAAGGGCCTGGGATATAGTAAGTGGTACAGTTTGCTTAGCATGTAAAGGTGCCTGGGATTAGTCATTGGTAGAGTGTGCTTAGCATGTAAGGAGGCCTGGGATGTAGTCAGTGGTAGAGTGCACTTAGCATGTAAGGGGGCCTGGGATGTAGTTAGTGGTAGAGTGTGCTTAGCATGTAAGGGGGCCTGGGATGTAGTCAGTGGTAGAGTGTGCTTAGCATGTAAGAGGGCCTGGGATGCAGTCAGTGGTAGTGTGTGCTTAGCAAGTAAGAGTGCCTGGGATGTAGTCAGTGGTAGGTGTGCTTAGCATTTAAGAGGGCCTGGGATGCAGTCAGTGGTAGAGTATGCTTAGCATGTAAGAGGGCCTGGGATGTAGTCAGTGGTAGTGTGTGCTTAGCATGTAAGAGGGCCTGAGATGTAGTCAGTGCTAGTGTGTGCTTAGCATGTAAAAGGGCCTAGGATGTAGTCAGTGGTAGGTGTGCTTAACATGTAAGAGGGCCTGGGATATAGTCAGTGGTAGACTGTGCTTAGCATGTAATAGGGCCTGGGGTGTAGTCAGTGGTAGTATGTGCTTAGCATGTAAGCGGCCCTGGGATGTAGTCAGTGGTAGTGTGTGCTTAGCATGTAAAAGGGCCTGGGATGTAGTCAGTGGTAGTGTACTTAGCATGTAAGGGGGCCTGGGATGTAGTCAGTGGTAGAGTGTGCTTAGCATGTAAGAGGGCCTGGGATGCAGTCAGTGGTAGTATGTGCTTAGCAAGTAAGAGTGCCTGGGATGTAGTCAGTGGTAGGTGTGCTTAGCATGTAGGAGGGCCTGGGTTTGATCATCCTCAGCACCACTCACCAAAAGAAATAGAAAAAAAAAGGAAATGGAATAAAAATAGAGAAAGCCCCATGTTTTGGAATAAAATCTATTGGAACTTGCGGTGTAACACCAAGGTCCTTCACCCCAGCCCTGGTAGGCTACCATTCTCAACATCCTGTCTTTGTCTTGGACACATTAAGGGTGTAACTGGAAAACTCAACCCCTCATGTGCTATGGCCCACAGAACATGCTTCAGGTACTGTGGCCCAGGCTTGCACTCCCAGCTCCTGGCACTCCCGAGGTGATGCTCAAGTCGCTCCTCCTCTCCTCACCTTGGTTTCTTCCTCTGTGAAATGGAAGTCTGAACAGCTGAGACTTTGTGAGAGTTCCCAGAGCTGGACAGTGTAACAAGCAGAATAATAGCTCCCCAAAGAATTTCACTCTAATCCTCAAAGCTGTGACAACAGCACCTCGCATAGGACAGGGGACTTTACTAAAGTGGTGCCATTCAGGATCCTGGGGCAGGAAGAGGGTTCGGGATTACCCAGGTGAATCCTTTAAAGGGAGCGGCAGGAGCTGGGAGATGATGCACTTGGTAGAGAGCTTGCTTGGACAGGCTGGGGACCTGGATGCAGGGACCCAGAACTCAAAAGGTGGAATGCAATGCATGCTTGAATTCCAGCACTGGAGAAGGGAAGACATGTGGATCCCCACTTCAGTGTGTGTGTGTGTGTGTGTGTGTGTGTGTGTGTGTGTGTGTGTGTGTGTGGAGAGTCTTTACCTACTGAGCTTGCTGGCCCTTTATTGTACTTTTTTTTTTTTTTTTGTTTGATATTTTTTTTGGTATTTTCAAGACAGGGTCTCCCGGTAGCCCCAGCTGTCCTGGAACTCGCTCTGTAGATCAGGCTGGCCTTGAACTCACAAAGATCCTCCTGCCTCTGCCTCCCAAGTGCTAGGATTAAAGGCATGTGCTACCATGCCCGGCCCTTTATTGTACTTTTAAAAGAATTTTTAATACTTTCTGAGCTTGTAAGTTCTCCCAGACTCAAAGCTGAAGTTTATTTACTCTTTTTCCTTCTCTCATCTATTTTGGCATTCATCACAGATTGTAATCGTGTTAGCATTTTTTTCTTCAAAGGAATGTTCATTGCTAGCCCAGCATAAATGTACCTGCAGTTGCCAGGGCTGTGACTCAGTGATGGAGCCTTTGTCTACCATGTACAAGACCTTAAATTCAATCCCCAGTACTGAAAAAAAAATCAAATAAATAAAACAAATGCATCCACTGCAGGATGTTCAAACAGTAGATTCTGAAGCAGTGTAAACAATAAATAAATAAAATCCAGATAAATAAACATGACACAGGAGAGATGCTTGAAACATTCTATTTATGGGTTGGGGAGATGGCTCTGTGGGTAATGTACTTGTTGCACAAGACTGATGACTTGGGTTGGGATCCCCAGAACCGGGGCAAAGGCCAGATGCACCTCTACTGAAAGGAGCTTTCTGGAGGCTCCTGGGCCAGCTCGCCTGGCATAGATAGCAACAAACAGCAGAGACGAGGTGGACAGCAAGGACCACGTCTGAAGTTGTCTTCTGATCTCCACCCCTATGCTGTGGTGTACACACACACACAAATTAAGTTTAAATCTTATTTAAAATTTAGTTGGAGAGCCATGCATGGTAGTGCACACCTTTAATCCCAGCACTAGGAGGCAGAGACACGTGGATCTCTGAGTTTGAGGCCAGATGGTCTATATAGCAAGGTCCATACCACCCAGGACAGTCTAGTGAGACCACATCTCAATCACACACAGTTAGATGGAGTCAGGCACAGTGGAACACACCTGTAATCTCAGCACTCAGGAGGCAGAAGCAGGAGGTTGATCCTTGCTTTGAGGCCAAGCTGACCTATGTAGTACCAGGCCAGCCTGGGCTACAGGGTAAGACAGAGTCTTCAAACAAACAAACGAATGAAAATCTAGATAGGTGAATGAACAAATGAGTGTTGAGTAGGTGGCCTAGCCTGTGAGTGATGGGTGGCGTTTCCCAAAGGAGGAAACGGGACACCACACTAGTCACTGTTTCTTTCCTTGACATAACTCAGCCCTGATTGTTGTCTACATCAGAGGATCCACCTGCCACCATTTGTCCCACACAGAACATCATGTAGCAGATTGGAAACACAGCTGCAAAGAATTTTGGGCAACCTGAGCAATAGTTCAGTGAAAGGCTTGCCACACAAGCAGGAGGACCCAAGTTCAATCCCCAGTGCCAAAGCAAAATGCTCAGCATCAAGGAAGTGCAATTTAATGCCCTCTGAGGGTCCATCTCACCCCAGTCAGAATAGCAACCACCAAGAAAACAAATGACAAGTATTGTTGAGAATGTCAGAAACAGGAGCCTTATTCAGTTGGTGGGGGTATAAGCTGTACAGCCACTATGGACATTAGTGTGGTGATTTCTCACACAACTAGTAGAAGTTCCATGTGATCCAGCTATACTACTCGTGGGCATATACCCCAAAGACTCCATATCCTACTACAGAGATACTGGCACATCCACAATCACAGCTTCTCTACTCACAACAGCTAGGAAATGGAAACAACCCAGATGTACATCAGCTGGTGAATGGATAATGGAAATGTGGTTCATTTAGACAACAGAATATTATAGAACTGTTAAGAAAAATGAAATTATGAAATTCACAGGTACATGGAACTGAAAATATACCAGCTGAAGTAGCCTAGGCTCAGAAAGATAAACATCATATGTTCTTTTGTATAGAAGGAGCCTAGCTTTGAAATTTTAGATTTCCATGTTTAACTTGAAGTAGCTGTAGAGGCCAGGAAGCTAGGAAGGTGCCATGGTGGGGACTAGTTGGGAGAGGGAGTGGCAGAGTACAACAGATAGGGTATGAAAAGGGAAGGTGGGACACTGGGGTTGAAAGGCTTGAGCAGGAACGGGGGCAAGGAGGTGGAGGGGCAGGAGAAGTGGGGGACGGTCAACCCAAACTAAGGATCGATGAAAAAGCCATAAGGAAGCCTGCTACTTTGTAAGCTGATAAAGTAAAACAGAGCTTGAACAGAGGTGCCTGTGCAGTGGGCAAAGCTGTGCCCTGAAGCCAGAGCCGAGAAATGAAAATCCCAGTGCCAGGAGGGATATCTCCCTATGGGTCGTTAGTCAGGGAGCCCCGGGAGACCCCCAAATCAATACAGGCTACTGTCCCTGCTCCTGCTTGCCCATCAGAACTCCATGGGAAGGCTCCATTGCTGAAGACACTACACACTTTTGGAAGCTTCCTCCCTGTAGACTGGTGGTCTTCACAGTACCAGAAGGTGCAATGCACGGTGCTGGGAGAAAAGTCATCAGTGGACTTAGCCAGCTGTGGACTCTGTGAGCTGAAGTACTGACCTGCCTGGAGGTGTGAGGTGCTGGCTGGGGCAGTAGTGGCATGACTGTTACTGGTAACCAACTGCTTTCTGGTTGGATCTGAAGCCTTATGCACAGGAAAGAGTCACATACCTTGTACTGTAAACTGGTCAAAATCCCATGGCTGGGGGGGTGGGAGGACTCATAAACTCTGATAGGGAACCTACTCTACTCTGTCTGATAAATGCTTCTAAATATGCATGTATAGATCATGGATCAGTGCTGCTCTGAACCTTGGTCAGAGAAATTTCTGTTTATAGTGGATGACAGTTAATGAAGAAGCATAACTGGTCAAAGTGCTGAGAAGTGACTGTTGAGTGCTCAGCCCTAAAGGATATCTGAATCACCCCCTCCAGAGCCCAGGAAACATCCCAGAAGAGCTGGGGAAGATGCAGGAGTCGAGGCTGAGGAGGGGTGCTGTGAAACGCTGTCTTATGGACATGGACATGGTATGGCTGTTGTACTCATGAACTCGCTGCATTGGTGGTCACCTGTACAAGACCTGTCCACCACTGGGCGCATCAACATCCCATCATGGAAGGGGAGGGACTTGTAAGGCCCCACCCCTCCCAGAGAGGCTATAGGCAGTTTAATTGTTGCTGGGGGCGGGAGGGGGGATCATCATAGTCCTGAGTTAGCATGGGCAAGCTGCCCTTGATCAAGTAAATCCCTCCCCCCAACTGGGGCCCATGGCAATAGCCCTCATTAAATGAAATGGGCCACACACAAATAAATAAAACCATGAAAGTAGGAAGGGGACTTGTTCAGTGGGAAGAGGATAAAAGGATAGTGGGGAAGAAAGAGGGTCAAAGTATATTAGATATGTATGAGATTGTGAAAGAATACATTAAAATTAAAATGTAAAAGAACAGGTGTGTGGTGTGCACTTCTAATGCCAGCATTATGGAGGCAGAGACAGGGGCGGGGGGGGGGCTCCCCGGAGCTCCCTGGCCAGCCAGCCTAGCCTACTAGGTGAGCTTTGAGCCAGTGAGAGACCCCGTCTCAACAAGTGGATGTTTTCTGAGAAAGGGCATCTGAGGTTCACCACTGTCTTCATGCGCACTGGCACATGTGCACACATTAACACATGTGTGCATGCACATGTACACATATCTACACAGATTTTTCTAACTTTTAGAGGGCCACATGATGGGATTACATATCTGTAATCCCATCACTCCAGAGGCTATGGCAAGAAAATTGTGAGTTTAAGGCCAGTCTGGCCTTTGTAGTGAGACTTTGTCTCCAAATCATTTTTTTCTCAGGGCTGGGCATGTGGTTCAGCAGTAGAGTTCAGAAGCAGCATGCACAAGTCCCTGGTTCCACCCCCATGGATGGACAAGAACAATTAGACCTTTTTAATTTCAGAATAGTTTTGGAGTTACAGAAAAGTCACATAGATAAGGCAGAGTATCTGTTAGCCAACACCCCATTTCCCCTGTTGTTATGGCTTACGTTAGTGTGGCTCATTTCTCACGGTTAATGAGCCATTATTAATATGAGTAATATGTTATTGTTCACTAAGCTCCACATTTTACACCGATTTCCTAGCTGTCCTCTAATGTCGTTTTCCATTCACATCAGTCATTGTGTCTCTTTCCACTCCTCGGAGCTGTGACAGTCTCTCAGACTTCTTTTTTGGTGACCTTGGCAGTTTCAGGAGCCCTGCCTAGGGGTTTGGAAGGATGATCTTCAGGGTAGCGTTTTCTTATGATTGTATTATTTTTTTTTTCTTTTGAAGACAGAGACCTCCCCATGTTGCCAGGCTAGCCTTGAACTCTTAAACTCCTAGGCTCAAGCAATGCTCTTGCCTGGGCTCCTGAGTATCTAGGATGTGGGCACACCACTCCACACCTATCTTGTGACGGTTTGCAGTTTTGGCTTTGTGTGAAATGCCATTCTGGTTAGGCCCGGTCATCAAGAGTACCTCCCACCAACAGGGCTTGTTTATCCTGAGTTTCACCTTCACCAGCTGGCTATGGATGCTTCCCAGGCCTCTCCACAGTGAAGGTACTTGGAGTGGAGGCCAGCAGGCAGGGGACAGATAACATGCCCCACCTCCTCCAGGGAAAGATGTCTATAGAATTTGGGGTTCTATGTGGGGATGTATCTTGTCTACACTTGGCCGGAGCTCTGAAATTTTTTCTTCTCATAATCCCTTTCACCTGCGAAACATTTACATGACCCTGAGTAAATAGGTGTGGAACATAGATGTGTAACATAGGTGTGGAAATCAAACATTTGCCAAAAATAAATTATGAATAAATTAATTTAAAAACAACAATTCGGTATACATATAAATATTACCATTTGCTAAAGATGAAAGTAAATTTATGTTCTTTTTTTTTTAATTTTATTTATTTCTGTATGTGTATGAATGTACCGTCTGCATGCAGGTTTGTGCACCCGTGTCATGCAATGCCGTGGAAGTCAGAAGAAGGTGTCGGATTCCCCTGGAACTGGAGTTCTCCTGGAATTGGAGTTTCAGATGGTTCTCGGCCACCATGTGGGTGCTGGGGATCGAACCCGCGTCCTCTGTAACAGCGGTCGGCGCTCTTAACCGCTAGGCCATCTCTCCAGCCCGTAAATTTATGTTCTAATGAGATAACTGTGCTTACTTATTTTTACATAAAGAATTAAATTGTGGGGATGTCGAGGGCAGAGGTGCTTAAGTTTGATCTTCAGAACCCACATGGTAGAAGGAGACAACAGTCCTCTCACCTCCACTGTCCACGGTATGTAACCTCCCTAACCCCACCCCACACACAAATAAATGTCAAGAAAAAGAATAAAATATAGCTAAATATTTGGTATTATATGATGTTTTTCAGAATTGGTTAATATTTTATTTTATTTTATTTGGTCTTTTTGAGACAGGGTCTCCCTGTAGCTCCAGCTGGCCTGGAATTCATTATGTAGACCAGGCTGGCTTCCATCCCATAAGGTATGCCTGCCTGGGCCTCCCAAGTCCTGGAAAGGTGTGCACCACTATGCCCAGCTTGATATTTTCAATTTTATAATCATTGCTACTGAGAACACCAATTTCTGTAACTGTCCAGTGCCAAAATGGCAGATGTACATTTAAGGTCATTTCAGAAATTATTGGAAATTCAGTTCCTAATCTCAAGCCAAAATTCACTTAACTGTTTGTTTGTTTGTTTTTGTTTTTTGGAGATGAGGTCTCATTCTAAAGCCTAGATTGATCTAGAACTCAATGTGCAGCCAAGCCTGGCCTCAAACTCATGGTAATCCCCTTGCCTCAGCTTCCTAGATGCTGGGACTACAGACATGAGCCACCAGACTGGGCTTCACTTAACAATTTTTTATGACACACAAGTCAGTTATTTATTTATTTATTTATTTATTTATTTATTTATTTATTCATTCATTCATTCATTCATTCATTCAGTTAGTTACTTAGTTACTTAGCTACTTGGTTTGTGGAGTGCGGTGGTCCATGCCCATAATCCTAGCAATTCCAAGGCTGGGGCAGGATGATCAGGAACTCAGGGCCAACCTCAGCTACATACATGTCAGTTTGAAGCTGATTTGGGATTCACAAGCTCCTGTCTCAAAAATCACATATAATATGGGTTTAAAAATAATATATAATATAAAATAGCAATTTTTAAAGCCAAACATACCAGCACAGTACAATCCAAGCATACACTAATTTGATAGTCACATGCTGAGGAGTGACAGCAGGAAGTACTAAATACTGTTTTCCATAATTAAACCATTCTGCTTTTATGAGAGCAGACAACTCTGCATCTACAGTAGGAACAGTGCAATTCCTAACATACAGTAGTAGTCTGGAGTCAGAGCAGAGTTGTTCTAGGCTGTGTTGGTAGATGTCAGGTACTATGACCACATGTACAGTGCAGAGTGCAAGTTGCATTTAGAACCCAGGCCACAGTCAAGTCCCATGAGGTGACATGGTCCAGCACGGCCAGAAACACTTCAGATTCATTATGCATTTGATTTTGGATTCATTTTTGACTTCTGAATATTCAAAAACCTTTACCCTTGCCAAATTTTCCATAATTCCACCTTCAGTTATATGACTTTGTATGAGGGCCCACCCCATAGTGTAAGAAGTCTCGTCAATCATTTGTTTTTGTAGTTATGGATACAAGCATATTTATTTTCATTTTTTTTCCCCATAAAGAATTTAAGCTGAGGCAGCAGTGCGTCTTTTACCCACTCCTTGGGACGTAGAGGTAGGTCTACCTATGTGAATTCAAGGTACTCTGGTCTTGGTTGACAGCAGAAGTCTAGGGAGTGGATGCTTTGGGTGAGGTGACATCACGTGCTGTGGAGATAGGCAATCAATCGGTGCTGTGGAGATAGGCAATCAATCGGTCTATCAGCTCAACATAGCAGAGGCCCAATAAAAACCACAGACTGTGAGCTCTCAGGTTTCCATGGTGGGAAACGCCCCTGTGTCTTCCCACACATTAACACTCGACAGGCTCTAACACAGGACAGGGATGCTCTACACGTAGAATCTCTCTCTTCCCTCCTTCCCTTGACCTAAATGGCATACCTGTATCTACTCTTCTCCCCAGGCTCAGGGATCATTGTGGAGGAGGGGGCAGAAAAGTGTAAGATTTAGAGACAATGAGTGAATACAAGGAGACCATGTTGTATGGCTGCCACGGGGAGCTGCACATATCGCAGTGCTTGTGACAGCATGCACAAGACCTGTGCAAAGGCCAGCCAGTAGCAATCCAGTATGGATGGGGGAGAAGGACAAGAGGCACCAGCCTCAAATTCTGGGAGGAGGAGAGTTGGTTTCCTGTCTGTCTGTCTGTCTGTCTGTCTGTCTGTCTTTTTGAGACAGGCTTTCTCTTGTAGCCTCAGCTGGCCTGGAACTGGCTATGTAGACCAGGCTGGCCTTGAACTCACAGAGACTGACTGCCTCTGCCTCCCAAGTGCTGGGATTAAAGATGTGTGTCACCATGCCAGGCTGAGAATCAGTTTTCTTTAGGAGTGTGATGCCTGTTAGGTTAACCAGACTCCAAGAGATAGATCCATATCCAAGAGCATTTGAGGGAACAAAAATTAGACGCAATGCGATAGGCCTTTTAAAAAAGAAAAATAGCTGGTCATGGTGGTGCATGCCTTTAATCCTAGCACTCAGGAGGCAGAGACAGGCAGATCTCTGAGTTCAAGTCCAGCTTGGTCTACGTAGTGACCAAGGCCAGCTTGAGCTACAGGACAGACATGAAGTTGGGGAGGGTGACAGGGTGAGGATGTGGACAGAGCAAGGGGTCTGGATATGATCAAAATATGGCATGAAATTCTCAAAGAATCAATAAAATATTAAAATGTTTACATTTATTTCTGTTCATATGCTTGAGCACACTTTGGAGGTCAAAGAGTAATCTGCATGAGTCAGTTTTCTCCTTCCACCAAGGTTCTGGGGATCAGACCCCAGCTATCCAGCCTGCAGGCAGCACTTTTACCCCCACCATTTCATTCCTCCTTTTTTCTTTTTCAAAATTAGCATATATTAATTATACATAGTAACAACTTTCATTATGACATTTTAAGCATATATTAATGTATTTTGATCATATTTACCCTCTGTTACCATCCTTTGTCCCCCTCCTACACTGGCTGGTTCCCTCCCCTTCCTTTGCACATTTATTTTCTGTGTGTGTGTGTGTGTGTGTGTGTGTGTGTCCCACTGAGTTTAATTAGGATTGCATGAACATGGGTGAAGCATTATTTACAAAAACATAGGCAACTTACCAATGGGAGTAAAGACAGTGTCTCTACCTCCTCCAGCAACTGCGAACCTCCTATGACGATCCCTAGGGAGGGATAGGGCCTTAGGAACTCCTCTCCTTTCCATGTGGACCATTGACAGACCCAGTCTTGTGCAGCAATCTCAGCTTCTGTGTCTTCATCAGAGCAAAGGCCAGGTCATGTCTGGAAGACAACACTCCAAAATGCCACCTTTTCCTCTAGCTCTTACATTTTCTCTGTCCCATATTGTTCCTGGAGCCTTGAGGGGGCTGCTATAAATGTCTTATTTAGATCTGAGCATTCAAAAGTTACTTATTCTCAGTACTTTGACAAGTTACAACTCTCAGCCCCAACCATTGTCCACTACACATAGAGGCTTCTATGACCAAAGGTGACATCAACACTAATCTATGGACATAAACATAAATATTTAGAAGGTAGTTGGATGGCTACAAACAATAGCAGCTTCTTCACCAGGGCTTATGTCCTCCCAGCCATCTACAGTAGCAGGCATGAATTCCCTCCTGTGGAACAGGCCTCAAGTCCAATGAGGGAGCAGTTGGTTGCTGAGTAACAGTCATTTGGCCGTTGCACAACTGGGCACATCTTACCTGGCAGGTTAGTTGTGTACACGCAGGATCCACAGCCGGGTCAGCCCACTGATGACTTTTCTCCCCGGCACCCTATGTTGCATTTTGTGGCACGGTGAAAAGTAGTCTGCAGAGAGGAAGCTTCCAGCTTGATTTCTCCGTGTCCTGCAACAACAGTGTGTGATGTTTTCAGCAACAGGGTTTTCCATGGAGTTCTGATGGCAGCCAAGAGCAGGGGCAACGTTGTATTGATACTGAGGTCTCCAGGGGCTCCCCGACCAAAATCCTATGGGAGATATCCGCGCCTGGCACTGGGATTTTCATTTACTCAGCCATGGCTCCTGGGAACAGCTTCACCCCCCCCCCAGGCACTTCTGCTCAAGCTCTTTTCTACTTTTCTATTTTATTTTTATTACCTTACAAAGTAGCAGGCTTCCTTGTACCCTTTTCATAGATCCCTGGTTTTGGTTGGTCCTCCCTTCTCCATCATCTCCCCTACCTCCCTGCCTCTCACCCCTGCTTAAACCTTTCAACCCCAGTTTCCAGCTTCTACTTTCATAATATGTTCTACCTATGCACCTCACCCCATTCCACCACCCCCAAACCTTTTTCCTTTCTCAAGTGCTCTTTCCTAGTTTCTTGGCCCCTTGGTTAATTTTTTTTTCCAAATAAACAAGTGCATTTTTCAGATCATATTAATGTTGCTCAGTTTACCATACAATTAGGTAACTGGTGCTAGCATCCACAGATGAGGGATACCACTCATAGTTTGTTTTTCTGGGACTGTGTTACTTCACTTAGCATGATATCTTCTTTTTTTTTTTTTGGTCTTTTCGAGACAGGGTCTCCATGTAGCCCCAGCTGGAGCTCACTCTGTAGACCAGGTTGGCCTTGAACTCATAAAAATCTGCCTACCTCTGCCTCCCAAGTGCTAGGACTAAAGGCGTGCGCCACCATGCCGGGCTTAGCATGATATCTTCTGGCTCCATCCATTTACCTGCAAAGCTCATGTCATCTTTCTTTACCACTGCATAGAACTCCACCGTGTAGATGTACCACATTTTCTCTATCCATCCGTCAGTTGAGGGGCTTGGTTAATTTTTTAAAGATTTATTTTTATTATTTTTAATTTTTTTTATTAATTTTATTTATTTCTGTATGTGTATGAATGTACTGTCTGCATGCAAGTTTGTGCACCTGTGTCCTGCAATGCCACGGAGGTCAGAAGAGGGTGTTGGATTCCCCTGGAACTGGAGTTCTCCTGGAATTGGAGTTTTAGACGGTTCTTGGCCACCATGTGGGTGCTGGGGATCGAACCCGGGTCCTCTGCAAGAGCGGTCGGTGCTCTTAACCGCTAGGCCATGTCTCCAGCCCTTATTTTTATTATTTTTAAGTGTGTGTGTGTGTGTGTGTGTGTGTGCGTGTGTGTGTGTGTGTGTGTTCTTTTGAGTATGTGAATGTGACTTTGGGTCTCTGTGGAAACCCGACACAACGAATATCCCTGGAGCTGGAGCTACTGGCAGTTCTGAGGCACCTGACACAGTGTTGGAAGAGCAGGAAGTGCTCTTGACTGCTGAGCCATCTCTCTAGACACTCCTTGGCTGGTTTTAATCTGTGTCTTTCCATGCTCTAAGCTGTAACTCTGGGCAAAATAGCACTTCACAAGCTCTGTGAGTCCTGCTAGAGAATATTAAGCCCATGGGTGGCTTTACAGAAACACCAAGCCTGCAGCTGGTTTGTGCTAGTTGATATTGATTGCTGATTTGACAGGAATCTAGAATCATGTAGGAGAAAACCTTTGGGTATGCCTGTGAGGGAGTTCCTAGATCGGAGTAACTAAGGGACGTCTCTTAAATTTGGACGGCACCATCCTGTGGACTGGGGTCCTGGACTAAATAAAAAGGAGAAAGTGAGTTGAGCATCAGAATCCGCCTCACTCTGCCTCCTGACCAGCCACTTCACCAGCCTGCTGCTGCCTGGCTTTGCCCACTATGATGGACTGACTGTGCCCTCAACTGTGACCAGATGTGGTGGTTTGAATGAGTGTCCCCCATAGGATTTAAGTATTCAGACATTTGTCTCCAGTTGGTGACACTTCTTGGAGGTCTTAGAAGGTGTGGCCATGCTAGAGGAAGTACGTTATTGGGGGCAGGCTTAGTGAGTTTAACAAGCCTTGCAGTCTCCAGTCACTCTCACTTGACTTCCTGTGCTCATTGCGAGATGTGACCCTCAGCTTGCTGCTCCAGCCCCAGCCACCATGCCTCCTGACACAATGGACTCTGTTTCCCTGGAACGGTCAATAGTAAGCTCAAATAAACTCTTCCTTTTATAAGTTCCTTTGGTCATGGTGGATTTATCACAGCAACAGAAAAGTCACTAATACAGTTATTTAGTACCAGAGAGTGGGCTGTTGGCTGTGAACAACCTGACCATGCGGATGTTTGGAGAAATGTGGAAGACTTTGGAACTTTGAGCTAGAAAAGCTGTTGACTACTGTAAGCAGAGCTTAACAGGCCATTCTAGTAGAAGCCTGGAAGAAAGCATTGCTGCAAAAAATGTAGTTCCATAAGAAAATAAAGACTTAGGCAGCAACTGGAATATTTTGATAAAGAGTCTGGCAACAGTTTGCCCACAGCCCAAATGCTTGCCTGATGCTAAGTTGAAAAGCAATGGACTAATGTCTTTGGCGGAGGATATTTCAAGACAGCCTAATGTAGAAATGGTGGTGTGGCTATTAATGGTGAATATTGTACAGATCTACAGTGAAGAAGAGCAGATGGGGCAGAAAGAAATGCAGAATGTACAGTTTGGATCTGAAAACCCTACTAGGAAGATTAAAGGTGGTACCAAAGCATGTGAAGGAGAGCTCCTTTTGATAAGGAGGTTAAAGATGATTAAGGGAGATGCCTAGCTATTCTAGTAATACCAATGGAAAAAAGTGAAATTAAAGTGATTAAGGACAGGGCCTCAGAGATTTACAAGGAAACAACAGAATAATACCTTCAAGGGCAAACCACACCAGCTAATCCTCCAACTTTAGGTGAAAGGAAAATACTGAAAAAGGGTTTTCTGCTCCAATATCTGCAGGGCAGAGAAAAGCTGGAAATTGGTTGAATAAGGCCAGGGTCATCCCAAACTGCAGCCACTCTCGGCAGTTTCATTCACGTCTCTCTGGTGCTGGTCTTTAGAGAATGAAGATTTGAAGGGAAGGGGTATTCAGTTCTTCTCTCACAGTTTACAGAGAGCTGCCAAGGTCATGGCAGAGTGCAGCAGGGGTGGTCCTGCATAAAGAAGGCCCCGATCAGGCCACTGCATGAAGCTTGTGAATGTGAGCTGGTAGGAGCGGAGCCCCCCCAAAAGACATTTGAGATGCCAGACTTTGGATATCTTGCCAGCGGTATGCATACGGGTGAGTGTGTTACCACCCTAAAAAGAGGAGTCTATGTTGCAAGCAAAGTTGAAGATGCTGGCCACTAAGCCCTTTGGAAGTCAAGTCCCAGCGTCGCACATGGAGCTACTGGGACTTGGTGTTGGCCCTGCAGGTTTTGCGGCGGTCTTGTTTTGGTCCATATTTCCTCACTATGCCTCTACATCCCCTTTTGAAATGGGAATGTGTATCAGATTTACACTGTACATTGGGAGTATGTAATTGTCTTTTGATTTTACACAGGAGCTTACAGTTAGTGACGAGTGGCCTGAGTCTCAGAAAGACTTTGGACGTAGACTTTTGAATGGCATTGAAAACTGGTAAAGACTATGGGGGTCTTTTACAGGTTGGACTAAATGCATTTTATATGGTCAGGAGCCTATGGGGGCCAAGAGTGGAATGTGGTGTTTTGATGAGTGTCCCCCATAGGATTTAAGTATTCAGAATTTCTCCAGTTGGCGACACTGTTCTTGAGAAGTCTTAGAAGGTGTGGCCAGGCTAGAGGAAGTACGTTATTGGGGGCAGGCTTAGTGAGTTTAACAAGCCTTGTGGTCTCCAGTGCTCTCTCTTTTGACTTCCTGTGCTCATGTGAGATGTGACCTCGGCTTGCGCTCTCCAGCCCCGCCCCTGGCCTCCTACACAATGGACTCTGTTCCCTGGAACCGTCAATAGTAAGCTCAAATAAACTCTTCCTTTTATAAGTTCCCTTGGTCATTGTGGATTTATCACAGCAACAGAAAAGTGACTAATACACCAGAATAAACCCCTCTTTCTCCCCAGATACTTTGCATCAATGAGGAAAGTAATTAACTCAGTGTTTTAGAGGGGGTTGTACTTGATTTTGTACTTGCCCCTAGCTCTCAGCCTATCTGCAGCCATTGTTTCCCTGTGGCTACAAGAGGCCCCGAGTGAAGTCCCTGATGGCAGCCAGGCCTTGCCCGTGTGAGAGGGAAGGTGGCGTTGGCTGAGGGCCTTGAGCTTCTTTTTTTTTTTTTTTTTTAATTTTTTTTTTATTAATTTATTTTTGTATGTGTATGAAATGTATTGTCTTGCATGACAGGTCTGTGCACCCGTGCCATTCATTCTGCGAGGTCAGGAAGAGGGATGTTGGATTCCCTGGAACTGAGTTCTCCTGGAATGGAGTTACAGATGGTTCTAGCCACCAGTGGGCGCTGGGGATCGAACCCAGGTCCTCTGTAAGAGCGTCGGTGCTCTTAACCGCTAGGCTATCTCTCCAGCCCAGGCCTTGAGCTTCTAAGGTGGTTAGCCACACTGCAGTAGTTAACTGCAACACCAAGCCTCCACAAATTCACGGGTGAGACCGAAGATCATAGAATCACACCAAGAAACAGGCCACACTGAGGAGCAGCCCCACACAAATAACAGACTCGAGGCTAAGCATTTGGTAGGAAGCTCACTGTTGGCCCACCTCTGTGATCCCAGCGCTCAGGAGGCTAAGGGACAAAGATGGGGAGCTCAAGACCCCCTGAGCTCTACATTGCAAGACCCTCTCGAAAAGGAAAAGCACGCATGTTTACTGTGTTAAAGGAATGACGGGGGGACGGGGAGCCAAGGCTGTTGTCTTCTGGGGCTCTGTGCCTGCTGTTTCTGTTAGGAAGGGCTTCTGCTAGGTTCCACCAGGACAGCCACTTTAAAAAAAAGGGCTCAAAGCACGAGTGGGAAGGACTTGCTGCTCATGCTTTGTCACTGTCACCTTGGCAACGGCCCTTCACCCAGCAGAGGAGGATACCAGGCTCCGAAGGTTTCTATCAATCCAGGAAGTAGTCTGTTGTGGAGTTATTTCCTCCAAATGGAAGCATTTCCTCAGGAAGGGGAAAGCTTCATAAGACTCAGGAAACTTATAAGGCTCAGGAAGATCAGAAAGTTCCAAGATTCCCAAGGCCCCTACCTCAGGTTCTGAACCTTTGTTCAGAGGAGCTGCCAGAAATTTGGAAGGAGAGGTGGAGGAATGCAGCTTTTTTTGAGCGCTCTGACATCCAGTCTGATGTGGGTTTGAGTCATACACATTCCTGTAAATAACCCTCACCTGTGCTCCCATGAGTAACTCACAAACTAATCAGTTCACTGGCTGGACTTGCCAGCCCGAGAGTGGAATGTTTCTTTGGTCTGTGTGGAGTGTGCTGTCTGAGATGAATAGATGTATGTTGATGCTTCCCAGGAAAGGCCTCCCGTAGCCTCTGAGTGTCTCCATAGCAGCCCAGGCCAGCCAGTACTTCCTGACTGGGATTCTGTCCATCTCCACAAGGCTCCTCTGAGCTCTGAGGGCCCACTCCCTTCCCTGGGTTCTCCTATACAGTGTTTATTATGCGATGCCACAGCATGGGTGATGCTTAAAAAAAACAGCTTGACTCTTAGGATCCTTTTTTTGTTGTTGTTGGTCTTTTTGAGACAGGGTCTCCCGGTAGCTCTGACTGTCCTGGAACTCACTCTGTAGACCAGGCTGGTCTTGAACTCACAGAGACCCGCCTGCCTCTCCCTCCCAAGTGCTGGGATTAAAGGTGAGCACCACCACACCCGGCAAGGATCCATTTTAAACCAAAAGTTGACCCAAAGTGCTAAGAACCTGTTTCTTCAGAATTCTCTTAGAACTGTGCTCCAGAGCAATGGCCTTGCTCTTTTATTGAAACAGTAAACCTAGCATGAAAATGCGATAATCCTTACATATTCGTTGCTTCCAATGTGCCGTTTGCAGTGCTTTATTTTTTTTTATTTATTTTGTATGTGTATCAATGTACTGTCTACATGTAGGTTTGTGCACCTATGTCTTGCAATGCTGAGGAGGTCAGAAGAGGGCGTTGGATTCCGCTGGAACTGGAGATAAAGACGGTTCTCAGCCGCCATGTGGGTGCTGGGGATCGAACCCAGGTCCTCTTAACTGCTAGGCCATCTCTCCAACCCCTGCAGTGCTTTCTTAACACACACACACACACACACACACACACACACACACACGCACATTCATACACTGTTTTGGGGTCAAGGATAAGGAAGGATCATGAGGAATTAAAGCTATATGCTTCAGGTTACAAGAAGAGCTCAAGACCTAGTAAGGTCGTTTACATTATAGCCAAACTAAGATTAAGTTTTTGGTTATAAGGTTAAGTAGAAGTCATTTGTCTAGAACATGTTCATATTGTCAAAGTCATTCCTACACACCCTACTCTAAGAATGACAATGCTTCTGGGAGTTCCACCCTCTGAGACCGCAGGATCCTTCTCTTTTGACTTCTCCACCATTCCATTGCATATTCCCTTATGTCACCCTCTCATAAAGTTTGCGTGTGTGATTTCCTGACTGAGCCTTGATTGATAGAGTGGTAACCAGGACACAGAATCTCAAAGAAGGAGCTCTGGGGTCCACTTGACCACAGATTCCTACTTGACTCTAGAAACACATTCTGGCTGAGTTGGATACCTGCAGAAGCTCACAGGACTCATGAGATCAACCAATCACATCTCTTTTCCACTCTGGTTAAATGATGTTGATTTAGAATAAGTCAAGGCAGAAGGATTTATACTACAGCAATCAGAAAACACTAAGTTACTTTGGCTCTTAGGAAGTCAGTTTTCCTAGGCTGGGCACAGCTTACTCTCAGGTGCACTAACATTTGTACAATGGTATGGCATGGTCACCTGCCACATAGGTGGTGGAGAGCCCAGAACTGCTGGGGTAATGAGCAATGCCAACTTTAGGACATGGAGAGGGACAATCATGGAAATTGAATGACAAGTTCTCAGCTTAAATCAGTCAAAGAACCAGAGGGATTCCACAGAAAAGCAATCCTTTCAACCTCAATGAAAATAAAACCCCAAATGTAACTGGGTGGGTTGCATAGTGACAGCACAAATGGAACTCACCCTTGTCATAATCTCAAGTAGTGTGTGGGGTTGTCCAATGGATGCAACTAAAAGGTGGCCAGGAGCACAGGTGCAAGGCCAGGAGCACAGGTACATGGCCAGGAGCACAGGTGCAAGGCCAGGATCACAGGTGCAAGGCCAGGAGCACAGGCGCATGGCCAGGAGCACAGGTGCAAGGCCAGGAGCACAGGCGCATGGCCAGGATCACAGGTGCAAGGCCAGGAGCACAGGCGCATGGCCAGGATCACAGGTGCAAGGCCAGGAGCACAGGTACATGGCCGGGAGCACAGGTGCAAGGCCAGGAGCACAGGCGCAAGGCCAGGATCACAGGTGCAGGGCAAGATCACAGGTGCAAGGCCAGGAGCACAGGTGCATGGCCAGGATCACAGGTTCAGGCAAGGAGTGCAGGTGTAAGGCCAGGAGCGCAGGTGTACGGCCAGGATCACAGGTTCAGGCAAGGAGTGCAGGTGCAAAGCCAGGAGCGCAGGTGTAAGGCCAGGAGCACAGGTGCATGGCCCCCTCTATGGACTCACTTGTAAAGCCTCTCCATGGACTTCCTCTCCCCAAGATACTCTGGGTTCTGTTACTGCTGAATGCCTAGAAAGTCAGTAGAATAGACCATCACCCCCTGAATGAGGTAGAAAGGGGCTCTGGCCAGTTACAAACCCACATGACCACATAGGAATGTAAAAGAACTAATGAGGGTTTTCAGTCTTAAGAAGTGATGAATGAAAAGTTACTAGAACAATGAGACTAGAGAGACGGCTCAGTGGTTAACAGCACTGGCTGCTCTTGCAGAGGACTGGTGTTTGGTTCCCAGTACCCATATAGTAGCTAATAACTGTCTGCAACTCCAGTTCCAGAGGATCTGACACCCTCTTCTGGCTTCTACAGTCATAGGACACATGTGATGCATTTACATACATGCAAAACACTCATACACATAAAAATAAAGTAAAAAAAGAAAATATACTGCCAGAACGAATTTACTGACAGTCTAAGGAATAATTATTCACCAAAAAAGAATGGTCTGGAGAAAAACCCAGAATGTGGGATATAAAGATGAGAGGCTGGGATGGAGTAGAGAGGGCTTGAGAGTAGCTCACAGCACATACCTAGCATGCAAGAGCCCCAGTACCTCTAGAAGGAAGAAAAGAATACCAAGTAAGTATATTAATTGTAGTAGTCCATGACTATAATTCCAGTACGCACAAGGCCGAGGCAGGAAGTGTTTGAAGCCAGCCTGGACAACTATAGAGGTTCTGGGTCAAAAGGCCACATACACAGCAAGACCTAGTCAAAAAAAAAAAGTAATATTTTACAAATTCTTTTTCTCTTTCAAACCTCTCTCCTTCTCTCTCCCTCCTCTTTCTTTTTCCTTCTCTCCTTCCTCCTTCCCTCTTTTTCTCCTCTCTATCAATCTATAGTAATAAATCCATCTTGTTAATACTCAGGATACCATACATAGATCTGTGTGGAAGTATTTTAGCATAACTGAAACAAAAGTTTCATGAATAATAAAGCACACCCCAATTCTTATTTCCCCGATGCAAGTAACAAATACTAGACTAATTTTAAAAGCCACTCTTAGAAAATAACCTATAGTTTGCAGAGCTGGAGAAATAGCCTAGTGGTTAAGAGCTCCGACTGCTCTTGCAGAGGACCTGGGTTCAATCCCCAGCACCCAAATGGCGGCTGAGAACTGTCTTTAACTCCAATTCCAGGGGAATCCAACACCCTCTTCTGACCTCCGTGGCATTGCATGACACAGGCGCGCAAACCTATATGTAGACAGTACATTCATACACATAAAAAAAAATAAATAAAATTTAAAAAGGAAAATAACCTATAGTTTGAAAAACATTAGTTGCTCACCAGAATTACAGATGTGAAGAGTGAAAGAATGGGGCTGACGTAACCTCTGAAAGAAGTTGTCACACATTCTTCACAATGGTGAGCCCCCAGGGACAGCATTCTGCAGGCAAGAAGCAAAAGACAGTGCATTCTCAAGAGTTCCCTCCCTGCTCCGTGCTCAGGTAAGATCGGATCCCTGACTCAGCCACAGGAAAGAATTTCAGAATGAGACAGACTGAAAGGAAAATTCGTACACTTATTGAGTATTTAGAGAGAGAGGCATTACAGGACAAGACATGGCTTCTCAAGAAAGAATTGCATTTAGGGTTATTATTATTATTATTATTATTATTATTGTTTATGTGTTTTGGAGACATGGTCTCACTATGTAGACCAGGCTGGCATACATAGAACTCACACAGATCTACTTACCTGAGTGAAGGGATTATAGGTATGCACACCGACATCTAGCTCTAAAAACTAAATCTAATTCTAGCTTTATAGTTAGTTGAGAAAGGAGTTGCTGACTTGGTAAAACTCAAGGTTACAAACATCTTGGCCTTCTGCAAGCAAAATTCGTTGTCTTTGAAATTCTTATCTGTGGTGCCTCGAGGGAGACTCCCAGTATCTCTCTACGAAATTTTGGTTTTATCAGGTGTGTTGTCGGTTCTTGACTCCCAGTCTTCTGGAAAGGCAAACTAGCCCCTAGGATAAAGGGCTTTAAATTTTTTTTTTAATTTTATTTATTTTTTATGTGTATTAATGTACTGTCTGCATGTAGGTTGGTACACCCGTGTTGTGCAATGCCTCAGAGGTCAGAAGAGGGTTTCAGATTCCCCTGGAACTGGAGTTAAAGACGGTTCTCAGCCGCCGTGTGGGTGCTGGGAATCGAACCCAGGTCCTCTGCAAGAGCAGTTGGCACTCTTAACCACTAGGCCATCTCTCCAGCCCCGATAAAGGGCTTTTTACTTCTGCTCATGTCCCCTTAATTTTCTTTCTGTCCTACTGTAAGGTGTTACAGCAAACAAAACAAAACAAAACAAAAAAACAAAAAACACAAAAATTAAAACTAGCCAAGAGTCTAAGATTCTCTGGGTGAAGACCCAGCTTTCCAGGTTCTCCAGATCTCTTGCTCATGGGACTGCCCTAGGAAGGTGGGTTCACCTTATATCATGCTAACAAGATGGGCATAATAATAGCTCCTGTGTTCATGAGATGGTGAACCTTTCCTGCCTAGAATCCCACCTCTTAGTTCGGTTTTTGTGGAGTGGGCTGGTCACAGACATGATCTCTCCATAACTCTAGAAAACCATAACCTCTCCTTTTCCTGCCAAGCTTTTCCCAACACTTTGGGCTGACCCAGCATTTTTGGTTTTCTCTACCCTTCTCTCTAAGCTCCCTTCCCTTCCTGCAAATATGGCTGTCAGTCTTCCTCATGGTACCTGTCCGACCTCCATAAGGGCTCTAAACCAACATGGCTTCATGGCCTTTCCCTTCTCTCCTCTCCTCTCCCTCCTGCTCAAGGCTGATGCTGAGATTTACAGCTTGCCTGTCCTGAGGATTTTTCCTTAAGTTAGAATAAAATTTTCCTAAAGCTTTTGCTCAAGTCCATTCTTAAATTCTTTTCTGAATGAGACTAAGAAACTTCTGGGGTGGTGGTGGTGGGCGGGGGGGGGGGGAGATGCTGTTTCTCCCCTGCATCGAATGTTAATTCAAATAAACCAATCAGAGAAGGACTTACTGGTTGAGTATGATTCCATTTATAACAAGTCCCTAGAATAGTCAAATTCAGAGACAGAAAGTAGAATGATGGTTGCCAAGGGTTGGAGTGAGGGGAAGGGTCTTAACTGTTCAAGAGAGGTGGAGTTTTACAAAATGAAACTTTGGGGAATGGATAATGGTGATGGCTTTAGGCATTGAATATATTCTATAGTGCAGGGTTACACTCTTAAAAATGGCATAATGGAAGTTCTGAGTTAGGTGCAATTTATCTTAATGAAAAAAAGTAAAATTAGAGGCTGAGGAAGTAGCTCAGTTGTAGAGTGCTTGGATAGGATACATGAAGCCCTGTGTTTGATCCTTGATTCCCTGAACAGTAGAAAATTGGGTGTGGTGGTGCACTCCAGAGGTGGAGGCAGGAGGATGAGAAGTTCAAGGTCATATTTGGCTACATAGTAATTTCAGGGCTAGCCTGGGATATATGAGACCCTATCTCAAAAACATGGAGAAAAATGAAGTAAAATTAAGCTAAGAAACTTAATGTCTGATAAATTTAGAGCACAATGAGAACCACCAAAGTGGCACATGTAGAAAGCCCAAGAATTCAAGACTGGACATAAGTGTAGACACTATGCAGTGAGACAGACACAGAAACAGAGGGACAAGTGCAGGCTTTCTTTTGAAGGCAGGAGAATGAGATTGTCACCTGACTCCTGCAAGGGGTCATGGACACAGGGTACAGTGGGTTGTGTCTTCACCATGCTGAGAAAGAACGTTGTCACTTTAGCCAGCCACAGATGAAAAAAAAAACAATGAGAGTTTATACCAACAACTCTCAGAAAAGCACAAACAACAACACTCAGTGTCCTTCAGATACAATGAGGGGGATCCTAGTGGTCTAAGCTGAGCCGCAGGAAGAAAAATGGGCACAGAAGCCGGTAGGTGTGTGGCAGAGTTGAACAGACAAAATAATTTAGTATGTTTCACAGAGTTGCAATGATGAGACCTGAGGGACACCATAATTATGGCATATAGTTGAGGGGTGGGTGACTAGGGTGAAAAGACAGCCCTTGAGGAAGGAGCGAGGTAGAACTAGTATGAAAAAAAACTAGACTTTTATAAAATAGGTGTGCATGTTGAAAATCTCAGGTAAGTCCTAAGGTAACAGTCATAGGGAACAGAAGGAAAGAAAAACAGATGGAGAGAAGAAAATAACCCTACAGAATCAAGAAAGAAGGAAAAAGAGGCAGTTGAAAAGGGTTAAGAGTGCAAGGTGGTAGATCGTGAATCGAAGTTCCCAGAAAAACCTCCATCTTCAAACTGGACTTTGTTCTGCAAGGCTGATCAACTGATTTGAGCTCTGATGAGTGTGCAGTTTGGAATGCTGCAGGTCCACAGCCTAATTGCCATTTATCTTAGGCTCAGGGTAGCCCCTAAATAGCCATGCCTTGCCCACCTTTGTTTCTGACTTAACATCCTGAGAGGAACAGATAAAAAAACCTTTTGGAAGGTATTTACTAGCAGATCGTATTTACTAGCAGTTCCCATCAACCCAAGGGCTAAGAATGTCATCAGATAGCATCTGAGAGCCATAGTAAACTCTCTCCCCTAAGTTGTCAGGACCACCTCCTGAATGCACCACCAATGTATTTGAAGAGTGCATTGATTTTGATTTATGACTTTCTTTGTTCTGTTACTATAAGAAGTTCAAGAAACTGCCACCTCACTGGAACACGATGTTTGAGGAGACCTAAATCTGTGTCCTTGGGCCATGGTCACTCATTTGGATGCAAAAAAAACAAAATAAAACAACAACAAAAAACCCAACAAACAAACCATCTTTTATTCCTTTGAGGTGAGAGCTGTTTATTTTATCGACAAAAATAAATCTAGATATATCTGTAAATATAATAAATATAAATGGACTAGATACACTAGCTAAAAGACAAAGATTATCTCTCAAAAATTTTATTATGAAAAATTTCAAGTATACTGAAAAGTGGGCCATAGATGCAAAATAAGCATATTTTTGCAATGTACAGTCAAACATTGTGAACGATTGGTCATGTTCGTTTCATATATGTATGTCTGATGAGGTGGGGCTGTGGAGAAAATACAATTTACATAATATATGTATATAACAAAATATTAGTTAAATGTTAATAAGGGTGTAGAGTGTTTTTAGGGTTATTCAGCCAGATCTAAGTTCTCAGCCACTTTTAAATAATGTAATTCATTTGTGTAACCAATTTATTCTCTCCAGTAGGTGCTAGCTAGAGGGTGTGAAGTTAGTTGTTTTTCTGATTTTTGTATTTCTAAATATTTCTTGTATAAACAAATAATGGGTATCCATTAGTAAACGGTTCAGCACGATGCTTGCTGCTTGGTAAACATTTAATGTAGAGTAGCTTTTATTTATGAGTTACTGAAAGCATTCAGCGGAGTGGCACAAAATCAGCAAACAATAATTGCTAGCTTATTATATTTATAATGATTATTTATGAACTGTCACAGTGCCTGGCACACATCACCCGTAAACATCAAGTTTGTAAGAATAATAAGTACTTTCATTACTATTCAGTGCCAGAGCCTGGCACCACACATGCGAGAGGAAAGTGGAAGTTTATTCTTGTTAATTATTATTATTAAGTAAAGCACTTAACAGCTTTCCCTACAGGCGCTTAATAAATAGTCTTGGTGGAGCTGCGCGAAGCCCCGCCCCCTGCTGCCTGAAGCTCCGCCCCGCGGCCTGGCTGCGCCTGCGCACTGTTCCGGACGGCCGCGCGCATGCGCAGTCTTCCTTGGGCCTCGGCCGACCCGTCTACCGCTTCCTACTGCCGGAGCCCGGCAGCTGGGGCGTGCGTGCGTACGTGCCTGCGTACGTCCCGCCGTGCGTGCGTGCGTGCGTGCGTGCGTGCCAGGAGCTTGCCGGGTGCCGCGGCCTCACCCTCCGCCCCTCCGCCCCTCCGCCCCTGCGCCCCCGTCGCCTAGGCCTCCGCCCCGCGCCCGCGCCGTCGCCCCCGACGGGCCGGGACCATGGCGAAGGTGGAGCAGGTCCTGAGCCTCGAGCCGCAGCACGAGCTCAAGTTCCGAGGTAAGCCGAACGCGAGGCCTCGGCCCGGCCGCCCGCCCGACGGCGCGGCCCGCTGTCACTCAGCTGCCTGCGTCAAGCCCCGCGCCTGGTCCCCGCCTCCGCGCGCCGGAAGGGATGCGCTCTGAGGGCAGGACGGGGTCCATGATGCTGTGCATACACCAGACGCCTAATNACACACTCTCCGAGCAGCCTGAAAGCCTCAATGCCACGTTCCATGCAGCTGCAGCAGCACCTCCTCCACAGGAGGCACCCAACCAACTTAAGGATGATCCCAGGTTGAAGGACAGAAGAAACAGCCCAGGGCCACACATCTGCAACAGCAGAAGGAACCAGGAGGAGCTTTCTCAGCAGCTTCTCCTTCTCATCAACACACAGATGTATGCTGGAGTGTCAGCCCAAGGGAGAAATGGATGTTGAAGCAACATAACTTTAACTTGGCCTTGAGTCCCATGCGCTGGCCAGTCTTGTCTCCGATTCTGCCCTGCTCCTACAACCAACCTCTCCATGTTGTCCTATGTTGGCAAACCCAAGGGACAGGCACCTCAGCCTTGGGGCCTTTGTGTCTGCCTAAAACCCTCCCACCTACTTCCACAGCTGTCATGTGACCGTGAGCAGCTCAAGTGACACCATCAGGTGACACTCCCAATGCTCTTGGGAGCACTCCAAGGTACCTCACTACACCACTCTGTGCTAATCTCACCTGCTCCTTTCCTGGACAGAGGACAGGGTAGGCGTTGAAACAGAAAGAGTCATACAACTGATGTGATCTGAGTTGTTCTGGGATCTGGCACAAGGCAATAAACAGCTGGATCCATGTGCCAGGCCACAGGAGGGGTCAGGCCAGGCTTCCTGGATAGAGCACTTCAGGGAATGCCAGTAAATACAGTGAGCTTAACAACACTCCCTCTGGCTGCTTGGATTCCTCTCCCAGGCTGGCTCATCCAGAGAAGCCCCTGAGAATATCACACAAGTTCAAGAAGTCCCTCAATTACAATATATCCTGATAAACCCTTTCCAAATCGAAAATATTAAGTTAAAATGTATTTAATCCAAGACGGGAGAGAGCTCAGCAGTTTACAAGTACTCACTAGCTGCTCTTGAAGAGGACCCAAATCAGTTCCACAGCACCTAAATGGCATCTTACAAACTGCCTGTAACTCCAGTTCCAAGGGACGACCATCTTCTGTTCTTCACATTGTGGTGCACTTACATGTACATGGGGCAAACCACTCATACACATAAAGAAAGAAAAAATAAATAAAGCAGACAGATACCTCTGTGATTTCAAGGCATCCTGTCTACAGAGTGAATTTCAGGGCAGCAAATACTATATTATTAAGAGCCTGCTTACCTAAATAAACACATAAATCTTTTTTTTTTTTTTTATTTTCTATGTGTATGAATGTACCGTCGGCATGCAGATTTGTGCACCCATGTCATACAATGCCTCGGAGGTCAGAAGAGGGTGGGTCGATTCCCTGGAACTGGAGTTCTCCTGGAATTGGAGTTAAGATGTTTTCTCAGCCACCAGGTGGGTGCTGGGATCGAACACAGGTCCTCTGACAAGTAGCGGTGCTCTTAACCTTAGGCTATCTCTCCAGCCCCATACATACATCTTATACAAAGTAAAATATGTTTAATCCATCTAAACTTTTCTGAAAAAAAAAAAAAATCACAGCTCAGCCTCGACCACCTGAATGTAACCTGGATGCTTTCACTGGCCCGCAGGTGCACCAAATCATCTAAGACAAAGCCCCCTCTTTGTTTTTTTGCCTTTTTGAGACAGGGTCTCCCTGTAGCCCAGCTAGCCTGAACTCACTCTGTAGACCAGCTGGCCTTGAACTCACAGAGATCTGCCTGCCTCTGCCTCCCGAGGTGCTGGGATTAAATGTGCACACCACCACCTGGGTCAAAGCCCACTTTTTATAATTAACCTGGATATCCAAGTAAATGTTGGGCCAGGCCTATAATCCAGCATTCGAGGATCTCAGCAGAAGCAGGAGAATCAACCTCGAAGTTTAAGCCAGCCTGACTGTGAGTTGGGGCTAGCCTGGCTACATAAGAGCTTATCTCAAAAACTGGTTCAGTGGGCAAAAGTGCTAGTTGTGCAAGCTTGATGACCTGATATTCATCTGGGCTACCAAATACGAGGTAAGAAGAAACTGCACGTCCTGCAAGTGTTGTATTCTTCAGACCTCCACAGATGTGCTGTGGCATGCATACCTGCTCATAAACACACACATACACATACCTCTAAATAAACATAAACTAAAGATACATGCTGAAGACCTTTACCTACAGATGACTTGTAGGCAAAATAGGATGCAAAAATAAGTCACAACAGCACCAACTCTGCAGTGCAGAGTTACAGCAATGGCCTGTTTGTGGTTGAGTAGAAGGTGCAGTCACAGAGATCCTCACACGACACTTTTAACTCGGAGAGGCCTAGCAACCCGAGTGAGGGACTTTTGTGCTGTACTAGAACTAGGATCCACATTAGTTTTATAGGGATTCTTTCTCAACCTTTTTGTGTGTGCACACATCACAATGTGGAAGTAAGCTCTCTCCTTCCATCATGTGGATCTCCTGGGATCAAAGTCAGGATGTCAGGCTTAGCAGGGAGCATCTTTCCCATGCCAAGCCATCTCACCAGCCTCAGGTTCCTCCAAGCGTTTTGTCTTAACAGGACAACCTCTGCTTCCTTGGGCACTGAGTTATCACATACTGGAATCTGGGAGGCAAAATAAGTCATAGCACTGCTGAAGCATTTCCCAAGAATCTGTGGGTGCAAAGGTTATGTGAGCCAACTTCTAAAGTCTCAGTTCAAATGTTCCACGAGCCAAATGGGTAACTCTGTGCAGGTTAACTCTACATTACTTTGCAACAGCACAGAGCAATGGGTCACTCTTGCCAGCATCTATTCAACAAAAATCGAGTAATCGCCAGCTGGGTACCTGAACCGGCGATCATGCCAGCCAGTCCATAGCAAACACCTGTCTCAGCATGCTTCCATCTCATAGTGTGGGTTCTTTCCTCCACAGCACTTCCCAAGACCTGCAAGCCATCTTGTTCACCAACCTGTCTCATGTGGTTAACGGATGAGCTCTAAAGGCCTCCTAGCCCAATATGGCTCCTCCAAACCGGCAAAAGCAGCAGTGATTCCGCTGGAAACAGATAGATAATAGCTACATCTAATGTATGTATATATTATATATATATATATATATAATATATATAATATATTATCTATATAATGCACTTTTATTGGGTGCATGCTTATATGTACGAAGTGCACTGGATACATATATGGGCATCATGTAGACACATTCTAAGTGGTGTATGTGTGCATGCGTGTTCAACGTGGACCAAGCTTCCTGGGGCTCCGACAGCCCTGGGCAGCGCGGACAC
Source organism: Rhizomys pruinosus (assembly GCA_009823505.1). Classification (NCBI taxonomy): domain Eukaryota; kingdom Metazoa; phylum Chordata; class Mammalia; order Rodentia; family Spalacidae; genus Rhizomys; species Rhizomys pruinosus. Next base: position 1,862,151 of record VZQC01008058.1, on the reverse strand, counting down.
GCATATATACATTAGATGTAGCTATTATCTATCGGGGGTGCATACATGTATGTGTCTGCATCTACTGATAGCTTCCTGCCCATCAAGTTGAAGGCTGTGGGGCAACAGAGTTGTTTCCAGCGGAATCACTGCTGCTTTTGCCGGTTTGGAGGAGCCATATTGGGCTAGGAGGCCTTTAGAGCTCATCCGTTAACCACATGAGACAGGTTGGTGAACAAGATGGCTTGCAGGTCTTGGGAAGCGCTGTGGAGGAAAGAACCCACACTATGAGATGGAAGCATGCTGAGACAGGTGTTTGCTATGGACTGGCTGGCATGATCGCCGGTTCAGGTACCCAGCTGGCGATTACTCGATTTTTGTTGAATAGATGCTGGCAAGAGTCACCCATTGCTCTGTGCTGTTGCAAAGTAATGTAGAGTTAACCTGCACAGAGTTACCCATTTGGCCTCTGGAACATTTGAACTGAGACTTTAGAAGTTGGCTCACATAACCTTTGCACCCACAGATTCTTGGGAAATGCTTCAGCAGTGCTATGACTTATTTTGCCTCCCAGATTCCAGTATGTGATAACTCAGTGCCCAAGGAAGCAGAGGTTGTCCTGTTAAGACAAAACGCTTGGAGGAACCTGAGGCTGGTGAGATGGCTTGGCATGGGAAAGATGCTCCCTGCTAAGCCTGACATCCTGACTTTGATCCCAGGGATCCACATGATGGAAGGAGAGAGCTTACTTCCACATGTGATGTGTGCACACACAAAAAGGTTGAGAAAGAATCCCTATAAAACTAATGTGGATCCTAGTTCCAGTACAGCACAAAAGTCCCTCACTCGGGTTGCTAGGCCTCTCCAAGTTAAAAGTGTCGTGTGAGGATCTCTGTGACTGCACCTTCTACTCAACCACAAACAGGCCATTGCTGTAACTCTGCACTGCAGAGTTGGTGCTGTTGTGACTTATTTTTGCATCCTATTTTGCCTACAAAGTCATCTGTATGTAAAGGTCTTCAGCATGTATCTTTAGTTTATGTTTATTTAGAGAGTATGTTATGTGTGTGTTTATGGCAGGTATGCATGCCACAGCACATCTGTGGAGGTCAGTGGAGACCTTGCAGGAGTCAGTTTTCTCCTTCCATCTTTTAGGTACCAAAGATGGAACTCAGGTCATCAAGCTTGCACAACTAGCACTTTTGCCCACTGAACCAGTTTTTGAGATAAGCTCTTATGTAGCCCAGGCTAGCCCCAAACTCATAGTCAGGCTGGCTTCAAACTTGAGGTGATTCTCCTGCTTCTTGCTGAGATCCTCCTGAATGCTGGGATTATAGGCCTGGCCCAACATTTACTTGAATATCAGGTTATTATAAAGTGGGCTTTGACCCAGGTGTGGTGGTGCACACCTTTAATCCCAGCACTCGGGAGGCAGAGGCAGGCAGATCTCTGTGAGTTCAAGGCCAGCCTGGTCTACAGAGTGAGTTCCAGGCTAGCTGGGCTACAGGGAGACCCTGTCTCAAAAAGGCAAAAAAACAAGAGGGGGGCTTTGTATTAGATGATTTGGTGCACCTGCGGGCCAGTGAAAGCATCCAGGTTACATTCAGGTGGTCGAGGCTGAGCTGTGATTTTTTTTTTTTTTTCAGAAAAGTTTAGATGGATTAAACATATTTTACTTTCTTATAAAGATGTATGTATTGGGGCTGGAGAGATAGCCTAAGGGTTAAGAGCGCCGACCGCTCTTGCAGAGGACCTGGGTTCGATCCCCAGCACCCACATGGTGGCTGAGAACCATCTGTAACTCCAATTCCAGGAGAACTCCAGTTCCAGGGGAATCCGACACCCTCTTCTGACCTCCGAGGCATTGTATGACATGGGTGCACAAACCTGCATGCAGACGGTACATTCATACACATAGAAAATAAAAAAAAAAAAAGATTTATGTGTTTATTTAGGTAAGCAGGCTCTTAATAATATAGTATTTGCTGCCCTGAAATTCACTCTGTAGACCAGGATGGCCTTGAAATCACAGAGGTATCTGTCTGCTTTATTTATTTTTTCTTTATTTTATGTGTATGAGTGGTTTGCTTCCATGTGTACTATGTAGGTGTGTATAACCCCAGTTGTTGGGATTATAGGTGGTTCCATTGCCCAGTTTGGGTGTTTGTTTCTTAGTTCACTTAAGCTGAATGCTGTGACAGTAAAATGAGAGACTATGAATTCTGGCTCACTCTATTGAGATAATTTATTGCAGGATAGGAAGTGACTAGCCTCTTATAGGTTAGTCAGGAAAGTGACTCTGGTTTCTGGGGTTGTAGATGACTCACACTTGTAAACTCAAACACTTGTCATTCAGGGGAAAAAAACAACAAAACCCAACCATCTTTTAATGCAGTTTCACATGATGATTGAGTATTTATTACAATCTTGGGAATTTCATGTGGTATGTTTAAATTTCAGTATGTTACAGGCTGGGTATGATGACATGTTTAAACCAAGTACTAGGGAGACCTAAGCAAGAAGATTGTGAGTTGAAGATCAACTAGGACTATATCTCAGGAGAACTGTTATACTTGGCTTTCAGTTGCTGTGATAGAATACTGACCGATACCAACTTAGGGAGGAAGGGTTTATTTAGCTTTCATCTTCCCTGTCACAGTTCACCACTGAGGGAGCCCAAGGTAGAAACTCAGGGTAGGAGCTGAAGCACAGACCATGGAGGAATGCTACTTGCTGGCTTGCTCCTTTGGCCCATGCTCAGCCTGCTTTTTTTTTTTTTTTTNCCTTGAAATCACAGAGGTATCTGTCTGCTTTATTTATTTTTTCTTTATTTTATGTGTATGAGTGGTTTGCTTCCATGTGTACTATGTAGGTGTGTGGAACTCACAGAGCTAGAAGATGGTCGGGTCCCTTGGAACTGGAGTTACAGGCAGTTGTAAGCTGCCATATAGGTGCTGGGAACTGATTCTGGGTCCTCTTCAAGAGCAGCTAGTGAGTACTTGTAACTGCTGAGCTCTCTCCCGTCTTGGATTAAATACATTTTAACTTAATATTTTCGATTTGGAAAGGGTTTATCAGGATATATTGTAATTGAGGGACTTCTTGAACTTGTGTGATATTCTCAGGGGCTTCTCTGGATGAGCCAGCCTGGGAGAGGAATCCAAGCAGCCAGAGGGAGTGTTGTTAAGCTCACTGTATTTACTGGCATTCCCTGAAGTGCTCTATCCAGGAAGCCTGGCCTGACCCCTCCTGTGGCCTGGCACATGGATCCAGCTGTTTATTGCCTTGTGCCAGATCCCAGAACAACTCAGATCACATCAGTTGTATGACTCTTTCTGTTTCAACGCCTACCCTGTCCTCTGTCCAGGAAAGGAGCAGGTGAGATTAGCACAGAGTGGTGTAGTGAGGTACCTTGGAGTGCTCCCAAGAGCATTGGGAGTGTCACCTGATGGTGTCACTTGAGCTGCTCACGGTCACATGACAGCTGTGGAAGTAGGTGGGAGGGTTTTAGGCAGACACAAAGGCCCCAAGGCTGAGGTGCCTGTCCCTTGGGTTTGCCAACATAGGACAACATGGAGAGGTTGGTTGTAGGAGCAGGGCAGAATCGGAGACAAGACTGGCCAGCGCATGGGACTCAAGGCCAAGTTAAAGTTATGTTGCTTCAACATCCATTTCTCCCTTGGGCTGACACTCCAGCATACATCTGTGTGTTGATGAGAAGGAGAAGCTGCTGAGAAAGCTCCTCCTGGTTCCTTCTGCTGTTGCAGATGTGTGGCCCTGGGCTGTTTCTTCTGTCCTTCAACCTGGGATCATCCTTAAGTTGGTTGGGTGCCTCCTGTGGAGGAGGTGCTGCTGCAGCTGCATGGAACGTGGCATTGAGGCTTTCAGGCTGCTCGGAGAGTGTGTAGGCCATTGTAGAGATTGATAGTGTGTTTAAAGCTGGCTTCTTTGAGCCTTGCTACCTGACAAGATGGCAGACCAAGCTCTGTGGCCAACATCACTGATCAATTTGCCAGGGAGATGGTTCAGGAGGAGTTGGAATGTTGACATGTCTTCACCTTCTAAGAGGCATAGATGTGTAGGAAGCACATTATCATTATGGGCTGTTTTCTTTTATTCCTTTGGCATTAGGGTCTGACTGAAGACCTTTTGAGTGCCAGACAAGTGTTCTAACACCCAGCTACATTCCTAGTTGTTCTCTTTTTGAGATAGAATCTTATTTATAATCTCTGGCTGGCTTGAAATCATTGATCATCCTGCCTCAGCCCTGCCAGTTGTTGGGATTATAGGTGGTTCCATTGCCCAGTTTGGGTGTTTGTTTCTTAGTTCACTTAAGCTGAATGCTGTGACAGTAAAATGAGAGACTATGAATTCTGGCTCACTCTATTGAGATAATTTATTGCAGGATAGGAAGTGACTAGCCTCTTATAGGTTAGTCAGGAAAGTGACTCTGGTTTCTGGGGTTGTAGATGACTCACACTTGTAAACTCAAACACTTGTCATTCAGGGGAAAAAAACAACAAAACCCAACCATCTTTTAATGCAGTTTCACATGATGATTGAGTATTTATTACGATCTTGGGAATTTCATGTGGTATGTTTAAATTTCAGTATGTTACAGGCTGGGTATGATGACATGTTTAAACCAAGTACTTGGGAGACCTAAGCAAGAAGATTGTGAGTTGAAGATCAACTAGGACTATATCTCAGGAGAACTGTTATACTTGGCTTTCAGTTGCTGTGATAGAATACTGACCGATACCAACTTAGGGAGGAAGGGTTTATTTAGCTTTCATCTTCCCTGTCACAGTTCACCACTGAGGGAGCCCAAGGTAGAAACTCAGGGTAGGAGCTGAAGCACAGACCATGGAGGAATGCTACTTGCTGGCTTGCTCCTTTGGCCCATGCTCAGCCTGCTTTTTTTTTTTTTTTTTTTTAAATGCCTGTACATTCAGTTGCCTTGTGCTCTTGTTTAGTATGACTAAAAGGTATCACTGGCATAAGCTGTCAACCTAGAAGGGAAGCAACCTGAAAGACGGAGTACAAAAGTGAACAACGACAAAGAAGTAGACTGTTTTTGCTTCTCATCCTTGTGCCCCTTTTCCAAAGCTAGGGAAAACTTGGGAAGAGGAGGCGGGGTAGAAGGTAAGGGCTGGGAAAATTGGGGTGAAGCATGAGTACTACAGCAATATAGACTGGCCCTAATTGATCAACATGCCTTGCATACAAGCTCTCCAACTGGACTATGGGAACCTTGGGTTGTTCAAAATTGTGACATAGATACTTTGCAATTGGTTTTACATGAAATGTTACTTACTTCATTGCTTATGCTTAATAATTTGGCTCACTTCAAAAAAAAAAATGCACCAATTACCTAATTGTACGGGCAAACTGAGTAACATCAAAGTTAGCTGAAAACAATGTGTTTTATTTGTTGGTAAACCCTTCAAAAATAAACAATAAAAGAGAAAAAAAAAGAGTTGCCTCTGCATTGGAGCTGGTCGTGGCCATGTCTGGGGAGCTTTCTCGATGTGGTTGATGTGGGAGGCCCAGCCCTGTGCAAGTTGTCTAGAGTTGGTAAGAAAGCAGGCGAGCGGCGGGCGTGGTGGCGCCGCCTTTTATCCAGCACTTGGGAGGTAGGGCAGGCAGATCTTTGTGAGTTCAAGGCCAGCCTGGTCTACAAAGTGAGTTCTAAGTACGTGGGGTGCACAGAGAACCCTGTCTCCGAAAAGACCAAAAAAAAAAAGAAAAAAAAATCATTACTGTATCATTTTCC